>SKCR01029697.1:0-171252 GCA_019454045.1 Zanthoxylum bungeanum | reverse complement strand
ATTCATCCAGCCTTTTGTGAGTTTTGTGTTTGAAAGTTACTTAGAAAATTTGAAACAGTAAGGAAAGAATAGTCTCATATTTGAGTATTGAGAATGAGGAAAAACCATATCTTGGGGGTTATGATGATTCGAGGACGAATCAAGTTAAGAAGGAGAATTGTAATAATCGAAATTTACTATAACCGTTAAATTAAAAATTTCAGTGACTTGTTTAAAAAATTTCTAAATTTAAAAAAACTACTAAATTAAAAAAAATAAAAAAATTGAATTGATTTTAGTGGGCCAATCTGTTGTACATGAAATTGGGCCTAATGAACCCATGATCGTTGTGTTGAGCATGGGCCAAACACTTAAGCCCATTAAAGATTTAGTGATTGGGCTTAATATGATAACAATTCTGGGCTTAAAATAAAAACAATTTGAAGTGTAAAAATGGACCTAAATGGCCGGGCCACCTCATGATATCTCGACACCTCTACAAATTTCTCTTTATCTTCATTAAAACCAAAACGAAACCAAAAAAATTGTTCATTTCCTCTTAATTTGACCGAGAAAGAGAGAAAATGAGAGAATTCCAGCCCTTTGGAGCAGAAAATTGAGAAGAAAAAGAAGAAGAAGAAAAAGAGAAACTCTAAACTTAGAAGATTTCTTGAGATGCTTGGTAAGGATTCGTTAAAATCATTTGTATTTTCTTTAGTTTTTTTTTTAAGTTATAAATATGTATTTGCGAGATAAATTGATGATAGAATGATGATGGATAATTATGGAGTGTTGAAGTTGTAGGAGTTAAAAGAATTACCATAAACCCGAAATTAGGGTAATTTACCTATAAAACGAGTTCTAAACCTCCGATTAATGATCCGTAAAATTATATGAAAATTAAATACAATAAAGAATAATATTGTCAAAAATTAGAATTTTGTAACTCAACATGGATTTATAGAAAAATTCAAAAATTGTTGTTCTGATTCTGAAAAGTAATCTGGACAATTTTTCACATAGGTGTTAGGATTAGCTTTAATTTATAACTCGGGTTCTAGAGTTCCATTTGATGCAGTGTGAAATTATACGAAAACTAGACTCATTATGGATTAACATAATTAAAAAATCAAAAATTTTCATTGAAGAATAAATTTAGGGTGAATTTCATAAGGTGCCTACTTTTCATGTGACATGAATCTGTTTCCCTCCGAGCCGTGTGCACTAATTAAGTCATAATTGGAGTTTTAAGAAACGAATAAAGATCCATAAAAGGTAATGGAAACTAGAAACATAAAGGATTGAGATATTCAAAAATTAGATTTTTCCATTGAAACATGAAGCCGTAACAAATTCTGCAGTGAAACTTGACACTTTTTTGTTTGAATAAGGTGCAAAGACGTGGCTATAACTTGAGTTTAAGGAATCAAAATCAAAAATCATAAAAAGTGGCATAAACTAGACACATTCTGATTTGACAAATGTAGTTTTTTCCAGTGGTTTGGCATAATAATCGACAACATGATCGTTTCCTAGAAGCGACGTAGAAACATTACGCTTTATCGCCAAATTTGTGAGTGGATACTGAACTCTACTTTCAAAAATGATTTCTATATTTTACAATCGTTTTAATTTCCATGATTATGAAAATGAATGTGTTTTCAACTTTTGATTATGTAATGATTTATAATTTATAATTTATAAATTATGATTTACGATTTATGATTTATGATTTATGTTTACGATTTACAATTTACGATTAATGATTTATGGCTCATGATTTATGATTACAGATTTATGATTTATAGATTATGATTTATGATGATTCTTGCAAGTGATGGTTTTCCATACCACCAGGGAAGTATCGTCCCTGATTATGTTAAGTTGCTCTGCTCGTGAGTATGACCATATTTCTCTGCCATATAGTGTCTGATCACCCTCTATGGTACGAACACTATGTGTTGTTTTCCCCTCTATACTCTTGCGTTGTTAGGTTCTCGCAGAGTACGAGCACTGTTACCCCAAGTTACAAAATTGGTGTGATTTTCGTATATTTTAAATCATAATATTGTACTACATGATGTGATTATGAGAAATTGAAGCAATGCATAAGTGGTTTTCATGTTATGGACTTTTACTGAAATCGATTTACTGTACTTACTTTATAAAAGGTTGATTATGTTTTACCATATTTTTAAAACTCATGTATTTATGATTTTACAGTATCCACTCACTGAGTATTCTAAAATACTCACCCCCACCAATCAAGATTTATTTTGCAGGAATCCTGGGGACGAGCTCGTGGAATCGGATATTATTTGCAGTCACTAGGGTGTCATTGGTCCATTTAGTTTGGTACATTATTCATTAAACAATCAATGTAAAGTTATGTGAAATTATGTGTTAAGTTGTCTGTAAATAACTTAGTAAAATATATTTTAACAAGAAAGTGCAAGAAAATGATTAAATTTCATATTTATATTACAGAGTTGGGCACATAGCCTTTATGTGTGTTATGCATGAATCACATGTTATGATATTAAGTGCAATGAGTTCAAAGGCTGAGGTTGATAGGGTAACTTATCGCATGTTGGTAACGTCTTCGAACTGGAGATGTTACAGCAACTAATGTTATAGTTGTGATTATTCTCACAAATATGACAAAAGTACACTTATGCACGATAAGAAACAGGTTCTTTAGCATTCAAAGTTTTAGCATCACTTAAAAAATCATCGCATAATATATATTTAGCGTCGTCAAAATCATGCGACGTTAAAAGTAGCACATATTGCGTTGCAAGAAAAAACGACGCTAAAAGTACAACATTTAGTGCCGCCAAAAGACATTTGATGTTAAAATTATTGACATTTAGCATCACATTAAATTGTTCAATGATAAGTATCAACTTTTAGTCTCGAATATAAGTTGCGACGCTAAATGTCATAATTTTCAGTGTCGTTATCTATATTCGACACTAAAGGTTACAAGCGATGCAAAAAAATCATAATTTAGTGTTGCAACCTATATTTTCGACGCTAAATGTTGTACGATTTAGCATATAATATATGTCACTGTTAGTGTCCTATACATGCCACGAGATCTCTAAGCGTGATTATTGTGTGAATTAATCAAGAAAGTTGCGGAATACTTACATTGATTTGGATGAGAAGTTTCAAAACTTTTTCTTGTAGATGGAAGCTCCAAGCCCTCTTTTAGTGTTTCCAACACTTGGTTGAGTCTCCATATCACATTGTTTCACTCCTTAATGTGCTAGCATACATGAATTTTTGCAACAAAAATCCATGGGAGAGAAGAGAAGCTCACGGCTTAATGAGGAAGAAGGAGAAATTGAGTGTTGTGAATAGTAACAAGTTACACTTCCAAAGTCAACTAGCATTTTTTATATTTAGGTTGTGTGTTGGATTTGGTTAGTGTGTTGTAAAAGCAATCCAAGCTTTACACTCAACAAATCAAATCCAAAATCAAGCCTAACTACTTCCACCATTAGTCAAACAAATGACGTAAGTGAAGTAGGTCCCACCTCTTTTAAATTCCAAATTTAAGTCGGCTAACTTAACACGCAACTTCGCTCGGGCCCGGGTTCGTTTCATTCCGAATAAACGAATTTTCCATTGCGACGTAATTAAATCTAATTTAAATAAATAATAATGCATAGCAAAATTATTACGAAAGTCGCATGCGAATTAATTCTAAATTAATTCGTTTGCCCGAATTAAAATCCGATTTTAATTCCACTTTGAAATCTAATTTCAATTAATATATCTAATATATTATTTAATCGATTAATTCCAAATTAATCGTTCTCTCTCTTCTATCCGAATTTTATCCCATATAAATTCTTGCCGCAATTAATCCCAGATTAATTTTCTCTCTCTCTTAATTAATCCCAGATTAATTCTGTTCGAGTCAAATGTCATCGGTGAATCTTTGGGAGGCGACCCAAGAGATCCCTGGATATGTTGGCAGTAAATACGGTCATCGGACTATCTGAATACGTGCGTACCCGGTACCACGTTCTTATCGATTTACAAGACATGGTTGGCTTCTAGCAAAGTATCGTGCCTACCCAATTCTCTAGAAATATTCTTTTAAGGAATATATAATCTATATCAGGCGTAGTATACATAGTATTGCGTATTACGATCCAGTATCAGATATCACATGCTAGGCCTGATGACCGTGCTTACACACGCGTATAACGCAAGCGCACGTGTCGTTCAAGTAGTATAAAAAAAATCGATCCCACGAGGACTTAATACCTAAGCTATTAATTTTATGAGGTCAAATGATTACTAGTATCTAACAGGTTGATTGATTGATTTGAAATGGTGAAGATTTTAAATTTAAAAACAAGTAAATAAAATTACACGAATGTAGGTTTAAGAAAATTCAATATTAAAAACTATCTAGTGTTGTGAATCTTTCTAATATCTTTTAAAAGATGAAGTGGTTATTTCATGTTTGTGTAATAAATTGGTTTACTAACCTGGAACACTAAATTATGCGAAAGCCTCTGTCGATGGTCAGACGTAAATACCCAGTTTAACCCAATTGAACCATATGTCTATGTCAACCAAATTATCTGGATTCATTAAATTTAAGTTCCAATTATGGCTACCCCCACCCGACAGGTATATGTCTATCCTATAAGGAAATCTATTAAATGGTTATCTATCCTCAAGGAAGATCGTGAGTTATTGAATCTAAGGCTGAAACCTAAAATCCCTATGTCTAGTTCATTTTAGATTTACCAGATCAATCTTATTAGTGGCCAATTAACAAGACGTATTAAGCTTAAGATTTAATAAGTAAACCTTTAAATTACCCAAACTATAAAATAACCCCTTATAAACCGGTGATATTAAAAGTGATCACAACCCCAGATAAATAATTTAGTTACAACACATAACTAGGGCTAGTAAAAACTTGAAAGTAAAAGACATAAAGTAAAAGCTGAAAAGTAAATTACAATAAAAGATCCAGCTTGGCGTTGACTGCTGTATTTTCATATCTGATCCAGCTTGGCGTTGACTGCTGTATTGGCTCCACTTTCATAAATTCCTGCAATTCTTTGGATCATGCTCCTTTCTGTTGGCCACAAGGAATTGTTGTTGGCCATTTCTTCGATTAGGTCCCAAGCTTGATCTTCTCCTTTTGCCATTAAAGCTCTTCCAGCAGCAGCATCGATTGTGGTTCTCATTATTCCAGAAAGTCCATTATAGAAAGTTTGGACTTAAAGCCATTTTGGAATCTCATGGTGAGGACATTTTCGGAGCAAATCTTTGTACCTTTCCCAAGCTTCGTAGAGAGTTTCTGAGTCTTGTTGTACAAATGATGTGATGTCATTCCTCAGCTTTCCAGTTATGGCTGGTGGAAAGTACTTTGCAAGAAATTTGATGGCTAAAGTGTTCCAAGTTGTGATGGAACCTGCTGGTAGTGAATGTAGCCAAGCTTTAGCTCTGTCCTTCAAGGCGTATGGGAAAACACGCAGTCTCATTGCTTCTTCAGCTTCTCGGTTGTAATCGAAAGTGCCGCAAACTTCCAGGAAGTTGTTGATGTGGGCATTAGGATCTTCAGTTGCATTCCCCACAAATTGAACTGACTGCTGAATCATCTGAATGCATGTTTTGATGTCACCCGCATTTGCTGGTAAGGGAGGAAGTACAATACATGAAATGAGTCTGTCAACCACCGGAATGGTTCTGTCTCGAATGGGAATTGGTGGTGCAACCTCCAAAGGTTCAGGTTCCATGTTGACAAAAGCTTCTTGGCCTTCTCGCCTTTCCCTTCTCAACTGTCTGATGGTTTTTTCGATTTCCGGGTCAAGAGGTCGAAGTTCAAAGCTTCTGGTTTGTCTCATGAAGTTTCTGAGAACCTGAAACACAAGAAAACAAAAACAGTAAGTAAAAATAAATTAGATACAAGTAAATGTATTAACCTCTAAACTAATAGTGAAAGATAAATAAGTCCCCGGCAACGGCACCAAAAACTTGACCGGTGCTTACACACGCGTATAACGCAAGCGCACGTATCGTTCAAGTAGTATAAAAAGTATTGATACCACGGGGACTTAATACCTAAGCTATTAATTTTATGAGGTCAAATGATTACTAGTATCTAACAAGTTGATTGATTGATTTGAAATTGTGAAGATTTTAAATTTAAAAACAAGTAAATAAAATTGCACAAATGTAGGTTTAAGAAAATTCAATATTAAAAACTATCTAGGGTTGTGAATCTTTCTAATATCTTTTAAAAGATGAAGTGGTTATTTCATGTTTGTATAATAAATCGGTTTACTAACCTGGAACACTAAATTATGCGAAAGCCTCTGTCGATGGTCAGACGTAAATACCCAGTTTAACCCAATTGAACCATATGTCTATGTCAACCAAATTATCTGGATTCATTAAGTTTAAGTTCCAATTATGGCTACCCCCACCTGACAGGTATATGTCTATCCTGTAAGGAAATCTATTAAAGGGTTATCTATCCTCAAGGAAGATCGTGAGTTATTGAATTTAAGGCTGAAACCTAAAATCCCTATGTCTAGTTCATTTTAGATTTACCAGATCAATCTTATTAGTGGCCAATTAACAAGACGTATTAAGCTTAAGATTTAATAAGTAAACCTTTAAATTACCCAAACTATAAAATAACCCCTTATAAACCGGTGATATTAAAAGTCATCACAACCCCAGATAAATAATTTAGTTACAACACATAACTAGGGCTAGTAAAAACTTGAAAGTAAAAGACATAAAGTAAAAGCTGAAAAGTAAATTACAATAAAATAAAATGCTAAGGTAAAATGATCAACTTTTACTATTTACTATTTAGATATCTCTCTTAATATAATATATTAACTTGTGATTATTTTACCAACCAGCCATATATGCGGTAACTTGATTAAGTCAAATTAAGTCCAACCATCCATAAAGACGGAACCAAAATAAACCTGCCATATAGGCGGTAAGAAAATTTAATTACCAACCGACCAATCTAGCGGTATCCTTGATTAGTCAAGTTTAAACCAGATTAAAATGAATTACCAACCGACCAATATAGCGGTATCCTTTTTAAGTCAAATTTTAAATAGTGAATATATTATATTTAAGGGAGATTAATCTAAATAGCAATAGTAAAAGAATTACCTTTCACCCTAGCAGGGGGAAGTTACCTCCTCATGGTGAATAGTAAAAACTGTAAAAAGTAAAGAAAGTAAATTACTATTATTACAGAACGTAATTAAAATTAATTACAAAATTAAAAATTAAAAGAAACTAGATAGAAAACTCCCTATTTATTTCAGAGAATTCAGAGAGAATGGTACCTCTAAAACTGAAATCTCGAGCTCAATTTATAGACCCCGGTAGGCCTCCAGCGTCGCGACGCCAAAGCCTTTGGCGTCGCGACGCCAGCACTTTTTGGCGTGGCATGCTGAGGGATTGACACGTGGTGATTCTGGAAAAGGAGATAAGGCGACACGTGGTAAGGCGGCTAAGAGCTTAATTATTATGCTGACATGGCATGACGTGGCGGTGACGTGTCGAAAGGAGGGTCGGTATCGTAGGATTGCGACACGTGGCACGTTGTGATTCGTTGATGATGTCGTGGCGATGACGTGGAACTTTGACTCGGTCAACTAGTGATGTGGATGATGATGTGGCGGTGGCGTGGAGTGACACATGGCACACGTGGCACTGGTGATTTTCGTCACCGTAGGATGATGACACGTGGCACGACGCACGTTAGCAAATCAGTTGTGATGGTTACACGTGGCACGGCGCACGTTAGCAAAGTCAAACTTCTCAGATTCTGACATATAGACCCGGCGCACGTTAGCATGGACTTGGTGCACATTAGGCGTCGCGACGCCAAAGTCTTGAGCGTCGCGACGCGCAAAAATTACCAAAATGCCTTTTTTCCAATTTTCACTGTTTTGGTCCAAATCACCTCCAGAATGTCCTGAAACTTTATTTATCTACAAAATAACACAAAACACATCAAAATATTCACAAGACTCAAGAAACTATACAAAATATTAGGTTAAATGAGTAAGAAATAATGATATAATTACCACTCATCACCTGAGACTTGAGTTGTGTCTGCCCCATACGAAGCATATATCGGATCACTAGCAACTAGTTTCTAAATAATCGGAAAGTCATGACCTAGTCATACTTTCCCGATGGCTATAGCACTATAGAGTACCAGTTCTGTATCCCAGCGTGATCATCATCTCCATATGACTGAAGTGGTACTTCCATCTTGATATCACACCCAATACACTACGATTCTCAGTATACCCAAAAGAGGCATACACATAACCTGTTAAAGCTCCGGACGAACATAACCAAAGCGTATTAATTGTCACAAGTATTAGCGATGCAAGTCTTAGATTAAGACCATATACACCTACCCTGATTCGGATTCCCATAGACACATAGTCATACTACCAATGGGATTCCGAGGGGTCTATCCAGAGCGAAGCTGTTCCCGTACCATCGGCAAGCAAACCTCCTATCACACTTGCATGAGTATCCAATACCCAAATATATGAGAACTATGCCGTTAAGCTTCCATAACGCGCACAAGTGTAATACTAGCATATTCCGTTTTATCGATGTCCAGTCTCGATAATACTACGACTAGGGATATTTAATGATTAAACCTTACGTGGATTAATATCGTCTCATATCTTATTAATCTGGTACTAATCATATGGACTTTTATCATTTATATATCCAGGTAATCCAATTACAAATGATAAAAGAGCAATTTCATTGGTCACATAGTTAATTTTGTACAATAACACCATGTTCTTTACAAAATAGTGATGATATGGGTCATAATTATCCAACAGTTGCGATGCTAAATGTCATATATTTAGCGCCTCTATTGATATCGACGATCCTAAAAGTCTGCCAAAAAACCAGTAGCCAACGCCCATTATGTTGGGGCGGAAGTGAGACCTATAAGTCGGATTAGTGCCTGTGGAAGTGTGTCTAACCCATGGATATCAATCATGAGTGTAAATAAAATATTTTATGTAAAATTACATTTCATTTCTAGTCTGTAGGAAAAAACAGGGTCCCAAATGGAGTCCAGAAACTTCGGAACGGAGAAAATAAAGTTTCAGTATGTATCAGCTCTGCGCGTCGCGACTTTGGAGCTTGGGCATCGCGACGCTCCAAAGTACGAGAGCAACAACGAGTGCTAAACATCTCGACATCGTGATGTGGAAGGGTTTGCGTCATGACGTTCGTAAGTCAGATGCTCGGTGTCGCGACGCCGATGGGTCAGAGTTGCGACGATCCCTAGGCAGTGAGCATTTTTCAACTTCAAACCAATACTAAAAACTTCCAATTTTCTCCTAATACTTCAAATCACCTAAAATCCAATTTTAGCATCATAACCACTATCAACACATGTTATAAAACTAACATACATGAATTCTAAAAATATATATGTATTTATTTGAATCTAACACAAACCAATTTAGAATCTCACTATGAAATGTCTCATGAACAATTTTAGTTCACTCATAAATGGATCGATTTAACTTGCAAGCCTTGTTTGCATGTTTTGGCACGACAAAACCGTCAGGATGTTGCATACAAACATCCTCCAAAAGGTTTACATTAAGGAAATAGGTTTTGGAGTCCAGTTGTCATATTTCATAAACGAAATATGCAGTAATAACAAGCATTATCCGAATGGATTTAATCATGGCAACAGGTGAAAAAGTTTCATCGTAATCGACACTATGTCGTTGACGATACCCTTTCTATACAAGCCTAGCTGCGTACATTTGTATGTTGCCATCCATGTCTGTCTTCCTTGAATACCATTTGCAACCAATAGGTTAAACGCCTTCTGGTGCATCAACCAGTATCCAAACATGGTTCGTATACATGGAATCCATTTCGGACTTCATGACACTTTGTCATAAAAGGAGTCGATACCTTGTATCACTTCCTCGTACGTAGTCGGTCCATATTCCTCAATAAGATTAATATCTACATGAGGTGAGATCAGAAACCCATACCTCCCAGGTTGTTTTCTGACTCTCTCCGACATACGCGGTTCTTGTGTATTCGAAGATTATGGTACAGTTTCATCCCTGATGAACTGTTCATGTTCCGTAAGGGATCGGTGTTTGGAATAGTATCACTCCGATTTTCATCGAGTTCTACTTTCCTCCCACTTACCACTGTATTTAAGAATTCATTTTCGAGGAAAACCGCATAGAGAGCAACAAATACATTATTCTCTTGTGAGTTGTATAAGTACTATACTTTGGTTTCCCTAAGATAACCTACAAATAGACACTTATCCGATTTGGGTTCTAGTTTGGTATCATCCAAACGTTTAGAGTATGCCCAGCATTCCCAAATCTTCAGGAATGAGAAACCCGGTTTCTTTCATGTTCATATCTAATATGAAGTCTGTCTAACAGATTTTCATGGAACCTTATTCAAAATAAGTATTGCACTGTTTAATGTGTATCCTCATAAGGAAATTGGTAGCTCAGAGCGACTCATCATTATCCTTACCATGTCCAACTAAGTTCGGTTTCTTCGTTCGGTCACACCGTCCAACTGAGGTGTTCCGATAGGAGTCCATTGTGAAAGAATACCATACTCTTTTAAGTAATCTTGAAACTCATATGTTTAAGTATTATCCACCATGGTCCAACCGTAAAATTTTAATACTTTTACCGGTCTGTTTTTATACTTCTTGTTGAAACTCTTTGAATTACTCAAAGGTTTTCGACTTGTGTTTCATAAGATACACATAACCGTAACGCGATGCCACATCCGTAAAGGTTACGAAGTATTCATATCCACTTCTAGCCTAGCTAGATATGGGCCCACTTACGTCACTAAGAACAAGGGCTAATAGATCGGTGGCTCTTGCACCTTTACCATTAAAATGTGTTTTAGGCATTTTGCCTAATAAACAAGATTCGCAGACATCATTTGAATTAGGATCAAATCCGTCCTAGTATCCACTCTTCGAAAGTGTGGATATACAAGTCTTGTTAATGTGTCCCAAACAACAATGCCACAAATAAGTCTCATCTGATTTACTCAGTTTGAGTCTTTTGTTTGTCATGTTATATGTTTGAGATTCATTTATATTCAAAATATAAAGACGGTTATTCACATCTAATGTGTATATCTTAATATCATCTTTATAAACAAAACACCTGGTGTTTCAGAATACAATGGTATACCCGCAATAAGTTAAACTAGATATAGAGATAATATTTCTAGTCAACCTAGGTACATTATAACAATCTCATAATTTAAGTACATGCCCCCAAGGGCAGTTCTAAAACTTAGGTTTCTACGGCCAAAACATCTTTCTCGTCCCGTTTCCGACTCGTAGGTCGATCTCATATGAAGCCAGTCTCCTGCTAATCAGCAGATTCTGCATATCAGTACATATATTTATGTACCACATCCAGTATCAAAATCCAATTCTTAAAACTAGTAGTGGACATGTTTATAACAAACATACCTGAAGCCAGAGCCTTGCCCCACCTTCACTTCCTTCATGTCTGCCTTGTCCATACGGCAGTCACGCTTCCAGTGACCCTGTTTGCCATAGCTTAGGCAGACATCTTGGGATATGTCATTTGTCTTCCCAGAAGACTGTGACGATTTAGGCTTGCCATTTTCTTCACACCTCCAAAAGCCTTCGGCCAAGCCTTGGCCTTCTGGGATGTCGAAGTAAAATGTGTCTTGCGCTTCTTGTCCTTTTAGAAGCTCTGGCTCTTCCTCCTTGAGTATAGCCATTAACACTCCAAGAGTTTTCTCTTGGTTCATCATGTTGAAGTTCATGACGAACCCGCCCCAGCATTCGGGCAGAGACTGTAAGATCAAATCTATAGAAGTCTCGGCCTCATAGGTAATGCCCAGCTAACATAACTGTTCGATGTCAGCAATCATCTGCGACACCTAGTGCTCGACAGATGTACCCTCTGACATGCGCGAGTAAAAGAGCTTCTTTTGCAATTCAAACTTCTAAGATCTAAGGTTAGATCTATGAAGATCCTTTAATTTCAACATCATGGTATAATGATCTAATCCTTAGTTTTGACGACGAAATTAAAGAGTCATTGCAGCAAGCATAACGGATTGAGCACTAAAGTTATCATCACGATGAGTCTTCCAAAGCTCATGCTCTACTATTTGCTCAACTTCGGGCTCAGGCCCGAGAGGTTTCTCTATCAAATAGAGTAACTTCTCAGCTTCCAGGACTATTCTGAGATTCTTTTCCCAATCTGGAAAATTAAAGCCGTTAAAGACATTTTCACCCAGGATTATGTCCTTTGACGCTAATCTTTCAGGTCATCTTGATTGCTATAGTCCAACTATCCAATCAACGATTTCGGGTACAATCAAATGTAATGATTGCTATAGTCTAACTATATAACCAACTATAAATGATTGGTTAAATTCAAATGTACTGATTACTATAGTCTAACTATATAACCAACTACAAATGAAGTAGTTTGAATACAGTCTAACTGTTTAAATAAAACAACAATTGAATATTAGTCCAACTAATATATGTATAATTAATGACAAAAAAATAAAGAGCGTTTATTACCCAGTATTAAATGAAATTGCAAATTTAATACTTGTCTCCCACTATTTTTCGGCGAGCCTCTAACCCTCTGTGGAGTACTCGGGAAACCTAGTTTCCTAGTGGGCTAGGATCTCGTTAAATAACACACAACCTTGACTTTGGACAACAAGCTGTGTGAAACTTAACTAGGTAGATCTCTAAGATCAATTGGATCTCATCCAATTCCTAGATCCAGTAGGTGGACCTCCAAGTTCGAAACATATATCCAATATATGTAAATATATCCAATATATTTCCTAACATGTTTCCTCTGAATCAACTAAGCATTGGCTTTGGCTCAACAAGCTTAATGATTCCAGTTAAGCGTGACCCATTGACAGTGGGAAAGCTTTGTAATCGAAATTGATGAACAGGAAATGACATTGATGTGGGAACACATGAATCTGGGCGACGCATGCTGTTCCAGGCTCGGGGGCCTAGTTGGGAGTACGAAATAGCCAACGGAGGACTAAACCAGAGAATAAGGGAGTCGCCACCCGGTGTGAACCAGGACAAAGATTTAAGGCCGCACTCACCCCTCGCAAGGGAAGACCTCAAACCATTGGGTTCGGAATGGTCCCTTACTTATGCGACTTGTAATGTAAAGATTTATGCAATAATCCAACCAAGCCTATGACATATATTTCCAAGTAAAACACAATCCTAGATTCACATGCTTAAAAGTATAGTTTACATCTAACATACATGAAACCAAATCTTATTGCCAAATTCACATGCTCAAAAGTAGGCCTTTGCAACAACAAGCACATAACGTCATAAGAATTCAATCATTCATGTAAATATAAACACAAACAGTCATGCTAACATTTGCGTGTAATGTAAAGGAAATCAAAATGACGACAAATAATATTGTAGGCGCATAACAGAAATAGACAACTAGAGAGGTAATACAAATGCATAACGTACAAAGGGGTAACCATATGCTAAGATGGACATGTCGTAATATGATGCAAGAGGATCTGTTTACCGTGTGTGTTCGTGCAGCGTTCATAGACGCGTTCGAATGGTAAACAGAAGGTTCTCGTTCGAGTAGCGTTCGTAAACGCGTTCGAACGGAAATGAAACAGAATGCTCACGTTCGTATGGCGTTTGTGAACGCGTTTGAACAGAAATAAGACCTGATGCATGGCAAGGCAAAATACATGAGCGTTCGAGTTGCGTTCGTAAACGCGTTCGAACGGGAACAGACCTGATGCATGAAATGGGACGTAATACATAAATGACAAATAGTACAATGCGAGGCGCGGCGAAGTATCGTGGTAAAGGATTTTAACCTCTTTAATTAGAGGACCTCTCATCGCACTTACTAAGCCCATGCGCTCGATCGCATCATGTATACAAACATAAAGACAATCATATCAAACTAAGTATGCCCGATTGAACGTATTTTGCTTTCAACCGGACACACATCAACCGGCGCGGCAAAGCATCGTGGTAAAAGGGCTTTAACCCCTCCCCATAGGGGATCTTTCATTCCACTTACAAAGCCTATGCGCTTGATTGAACCATGCATACAAACATAAAGACGATCATATCAAACTAAGTATGCCCGATTGAACGTATCTTGCATTCAACCGGACACACTTCAACCGGCGCGGCAAAGCATCGTGGTAAAGGGATTTAACCCCTCCCCATAGGGGATCTTTCATTCCACTTACTAAGCCCATGCGCTCGATTAAATCATGCAGGACTAAGCAACATACAGAATTCAAGTGACGAGAAATAAATAAACCAAAGCAACACAAAACAAGAGAAGGTGCCGTTTACTCAAGTGGTATGTGGAGTTGTATCCTAAGTACAGACCGCACTACCGTCCATTCGGATTCAGCTACGGAATTTACGTCTGGGTTTCCATCCTATATACCACAAGAGACGACACTCTTCCATTTCATTCAAGCCACAACATGCATCCATAAACGACTCTCATGCGAATAGAATTCAATAATAAAAGAAACGAATATAAACTAATGAAAAAGTACCCTCAGGTCTAACCTTTTAAATCACCTCTCGGACGTACGGTACACGATCGTCGGAAGGGTGGATGCTCCGCAACTCTTCCGGTTCACTGGTTCACTGTTCTCGTTCGTTGTCTTACTGTTTTGAGTCATCGTTCTCCGTCTTTTGCTGCTGTTTTCGCTGTGTATTTCTGCTCGCCGTTTCAGCTCACTGTTTCAGGTCCTATCCTTCTGTTTCAGTAGACTGTTTTAATGTTCTTGGTGGACTGTTTTGGGTGCTCTTTTGGTGTTTTTAGGCTACGGTTTTGGTGTGTTTGGGGAGGTATTGGGCTGCTGTTTGGGACTGATTTCAGGGGTAGTTTCGGTGCTGTCAGGGACTGATTTCAAGGGTTAGGGGGCTGCTGTGTGTTGTTCTCGTTAATTTGGTGAGGGAAGGGTTGTTGTGTGTGTTGTTTGTGTTTTGTAGTTTACGTGTGATATGGAGAGTGTCTTGATGTCTTGGGCGAGTATTAGAGAGATTGGAGAGCTAGGGGTTGGCTAGGTTAGTGCATGTTTATATAGAAGAGAGCTAGGGGTTGCCCTTGTCTCACAAGGAAGAGATTTGGTTTCCAAATTAGGAATGATAGGAATGGTATATACAAGATTGAGGGGGGACAAGATATTTTTAAATTGGTAGATGTCTTATTAGATTAGGAAGTCAAATATATGATTGGCTTTAATTGGTTAGGATTGATTTTAATTAGGCATATCTTATTTTAATTTTAGTATATGAATTATTTAAATTAGGCATGATTTTAGTTTAAGTTGGTAATTGTTTATTTTATGTTTGGTATATGTTTTATTTAATTATTTAATTAATTTAATCATTATCTTATTTAGTTAATATTTATTTATTTAAATTGGGATGTGTTTTATGGGTTTGGGCGTGTGGGTCAAGGCTTGGGAGAATTGGGCTTGACGTGAGGCTAGCAGCAAAACCAGAATTACCGACACCGTTCGAACGCTCCCTCGAACGTGGCACGAACGCCCGCAATCCGTTTGACATTCGAACGTATACACGAACGCAGCACGAACGAAAATAGTGAACCTTGTTTATTCTGAATTCCCCCTTCCGATGTCCGTTTTCCGTGACCTCCGTGACTTAAAAGGTAGTGTCTCCAAAATGAGACTCATCATAGGGACTTATGTGTAAAAATGCAGCGCCTACACTTGACTTTGGCCAACAAGTCACAACTGCCCAAGACATACGATATGGAACAAAGCTTACACGGTTCAAATACATCCGCGATGGACAAAGGTCTTGACTTTGGCCAACAAACCAATGTCAATCTTGGATCTTGAGAGAGAACCACTCAATAGAAGGAAAAATGCTTAATATTGAATGATGGTTTTTTTCGCTTAAATTGGCAACCAATTTATTATCTTTAATTAGGTCTCATCATACACCTTAAACATGCATTCTAAAAATATAATAAGGCGTGAAATAAATTTAATAATGATATGCGGATGGATATATAACAAATTATTCCTAGTACAAATCTCTCACTTTCCTCTCTCCCGCTAGCACTATTTTTACTTCTACCAATTACATAACACTAAAAGAAACCTCATTTACATTGAGGGGAATTGGTGAGAAGAGAAATGCAAAGAGATATGAGATAATAGGCTGAACACGCAGGTCCAATTTAATATATTCTAAATTTATTACAACAATTTCCAAAATTGCCCCCACCCATCTAATATCCATCTGATATACATTATTCATACAAATACATCCAAGTATTCACACAAAGCATGTTATTCAATCAATCTAATCCAATTAATTAATCTTTGAATTAATGATCATCCAATGTTCAAACAACGATTTGATTTGCGCGAGTCCAACTCGTTTAAAAAATAAATACTCAAAGTACGTATTCTTGAATTATATCGAACTATAATTTTAAATACAATTTAAATTGTATCTAATACCAATTCATATTTAATTCCAAATTAAATAATTACACTTTCAATAGTGCATTTTAGACTTGGATTCCAAATCCAATCCAATTGGGTCTCAAAGGCCCAATTAGCATCCAATACTATTTAATTAAAGTCTAATGGGCTTTCATTTGATTCTTTAGGCATGGACTTTGGCCATTATGGATCAAACCCAAAATGCCAAGGCCCAAGTTAGGAATCACCATATGCCATAAAATCAATTTAGGCCCATTAGGTCCAATTAAATTATTAAAAGCCCAATGTCATATTTTTGGACTTTATGGAAATGGTTTAGGCCCAAATATGATCAAAGACCAAAATTTGGCCCAACCAATCCCATTAGCCCAAATACAACAAATTAGATTAATATATCATTACAGATTACATATTAATCCATTTCAAGTGTAATTAACACAATTAATTAATTAATCTAGTATTTCCAAAACACTAATTAATCTAATTAATCATGTTTAACATATAATTTATGTCCAACACAAATTAATCAAAATCAATCTTTCCAACATGCTTCATATCTCACGGCAATGGCAACAAAATAACATCCAATTTGATTTCAATCCAATTAAATCAACATTCAACATCTAAGATTCATTTCATGCCATTTAACATATCCAATTGTTAAAATTCAAAAAATCACCATGAGCTACATCTAGGGTACCATTCGGCCAAGGTGTGAATTTTGGGGAAAATTAATCCAATCAATTTTTCTTAAATTCTAAGATGCATAAATCCAATTCATCATCATCCAACCACAACCAAACAACCAATTTAGGAAAATACATACTCCAAGCATAAAATCCCAAATTAAAGTTTATAAACCCTAGAATCCAAATCAAGTTTAGATCTCACTCTGATACCATTGTTAGTGTCCTAGACATGCCATGGGATCTCTAAGCTTGATTATTGTGTGAATTAATCAAGAAAATTGCGGAATACTTACATTGATTTGGATGAGAAGTTTCAAAACTTTTTCTTGTAGATGGAAGCTCCAAGCCCTCTTTTAGTGTTTCCAACACTTGGGTGAGTCTCCATATCACCTTGTTTCACTCCTTAATGTGCTAGCATACATGAATTTTTGCAACAAAAATCCATGGGAGAGAAGAGAAGCTCACGGCTTAATGAGGAAGAAGGAGAAAGTGAGTGTTGTGAATAGTAACATGTTACACTTCCAAAGTCAATTAGCCTTTTTTATATTTAGGTTGTGTGTTGGATTTGGTTAGTGTGTTGTAATAGCAATCCAAGCTTTACACTCAACAAATCAAATCCAAAATCAAGCCTAACTACTTCCATCATTAGTCAAACAAATGATGTAAGTAAAGTGGGTCCTACCACTTTTAAATTCCAAATTTAAATCGACCAACTTAACACGCAACTTCGCTCGGGCCCGGGTTCGTTTAATTCTGAATAAACAAATTTTCCGTTGCGACGTAATTAAATCTAATTTAAATAAATAATAATACCTAGCAAAATTATTACGAAAGTCGCTTGCGAATTAATTCTAAATTAATTCGTTTGCCCGAATTAAAATCCAATTTTAATTCCACTTTGAAATCTAATTTTAATTAATATATCTAATATTTTATTTAATCGATTAATTCCAAATTAATCGTTCTCTCTATTCTATCCGAATTTTATCCCAGATAAATTCTTACCGCATTTAATCCCAGATTAATTTTCTCTCTCTCTTAATTAATCCTAGATTAATTATGTTCGAGTCAAATGTCATCGGTGAATCTTTGGGAGGCGACCCAAGAGATCCCTGGATATGTTGGCAGTAAATACGGTCATCGGACTATCTGAATACGTGCGTACCCGGTACCACGTTCTTATCGATTTACAGGACATGGTTGGCTTCTAGTAAAGCACTGTGCCTACCCAATTCTCCAGAAATATTCTTTTAAGGAATATATAATCTATATCAGGCGTAGTATACATAGTATTGCGTATTACGATCCAGTATCAGATATCACATGCTAGGCCTGGGGCTGGAGTTTTGTCTGTCCCGTACGAAGCATATATCGGATCACCAACAACTAATCTCTTTATAATCGGAAAGTCATGACCTAGTCATACTTTCCCAATGGTTATAGCACTATAGAGTACCAGTTATGTAGCCCTGCGTGATCATCATCTCCATATGACTGAAGCGATACTTCCATCTTGACATCACACCCAATACACTACGATTCTCAGTATACCCAAAAGAGGCATACACAGAACCTGTTAAAGCTCCGGATGACCAAAACCAAAGCGTATTGATTGTCACAAGTATTAGCGATGCAAGTCTTCGGTTAAGACCATATACACCTACCCTGATTCGGATTCCCATAGACACATAGTCATACTACCAATGGGATTCCGAGGGGTCTATCCAGAGCGAAACTATTCCCGTACCATCGGCAAGCAGAACCTCCTATCACACTTGCATGAGTATCCAATACCCAAATATATGAGAACTATGTCGTTAAGCTTCCATAACGCGCACAAGTGTAATACTAGCCTATTCCGCATTATCGATGTCCAGTCTCGATAATACTACGACTAGGGATATTTAATGATTAAACCTTACGTGGATTAATACCGTCTCATATCTTATTAATCTGGTACTAATCATATGGACTTTTATCATTTATATATCCAGGTAATCCAATTACAAATGATAAAAGAGCAATTTCATTTGTCACATAGTTAATTTTATACAAGAACACCATGTTCTTTACAAAATAGTGATGCTATGGGTCATAATTATCCAACAGTTGCGATGCTAAATGTCATATATTTAGCGCCTCTATTGATATCGACGATCCTAAAAGTCTGCCAAAAAACCAGTAGCCAACGCCCATTATGTTGGGGCGGAAGTGAGACCTATAAGGTTGGATCAGTGCCTGTGGAAGTGTGTCTAACCCATGGATATCAAGCATGAGTGTAAATTAAAATATTTTATGTAAAATTACATTCCATTTCTAGTCTGTAGGAAAAAATGGGGTCCCAAATGGAGTCCAGAAACTTCGGAACGGAGAAAATAAAGTTTCAGTCTGTATCAGCTCTGCGCGTCGCGACTTAGGAGCTTGGGCGTCGCGACGCTCCAAAGTACGATAGCAACAACGAGAGTTGAACGTCTCGACATCGCGACGTGGAAGGGTGGGCGTCGTGATGTTCGTAAGTCAGATGCTCGGTGTCGCGACGCCGATGGGTCAAATTTGCGACGATCCCTAGGCAGTGAGCATTTTTCAACTTCAAACCAATACTAAAAACTTCTAATTTTCTCCTAATACTTCAAATACACCTAAAATCCAATTTCAGCATCATAACCACTGTCAACACATGTTATACAACTAACATACATGAATTCTAAAAATATATATGTATTTATTTGAATCTAACACAAACCAATTTAGAATCCCACTATGAAATGTCTCATGAACAATTCTAGTTCACCCAATAGTGGTCAAGTGATTCTAGAATTGTATCCATAGCTCTAAGTCTTAATCTAGAGTTCCAAACTCTAATTAATTTGTTCAATGTCCAACAGGAACTTATTTGACCCAATTACAAGCATATTGTGTTTATACTTCCAAAGTATCATAACACAATTCATTAGCCTAGTTTCAACTTTAAGCTATGTAATTATGCATCCAATATATAATTCATCATTATATGTTTCACTAATGAAAACTCACAAATGGAAAATATAGTTTTTGGAGAAGATCAAACTTACCTAGCAAAGTTGATTCAAAGATCCAAGCTACTTCTCATTGTTGAAATTTTATGGAGAAAATCCAAAGTTAGGAAGCTTGATTCCAAGATCCAATCTTGATTCCAATGCTAGCAAGCTTCATTCCAAGATCCAATCTTGATTTTTCCTAATTGAAATGTTGTAACATTTATCTAACTTAGGCTAATATCTCTAATTCTTGCTTGTATTTAGTTTTTGCTTAAGCTTGCTATTTATAGCAAAACTTAGGTAATTTTTAATTAATAAAAGTTCTAATAAACTTTTATGTGGGCTTAATCTAATTTGTCCAAATATGTATAATTAGGTGTGACTAATTACCTTTGTCTACCATTTTGATTTAATTTAATTATATCATGACAAAGTTTAATTAATGGATTAGTTATATGTCTTCTATTTTGATTTAATCCAATTAAATCAAGCCAAAAACACATATAATTACATAATTGCAATTACCATAATATTCTCAAATGGTAGAGATAATTATGAAATTACGACAAAGCCTTTGTGTAAATTTTGAATTAATCCAATTAGGTCAAAGTAAATAATCAATATTATCAAGTAACACTTGATTGTATTAGTTGATAATTATAATATCGAATATTATTAATTATCAAAAATAATCGGCTACCCAAGTGCTCAATGAATACATTTCATATTGGGACTCTCTAACTTTAGACATGTTCTTCATATAAGCCTAGCTAATATTTACGCAATTCGGCCACCTCGAAATTCGCGAAGAACACGAACGACCTTTCTGAACTATACAAGTCGAAGTCATCAAATATGTTTATCAATCCCTCCATCGTAGGCTATCCGAGTTGTGCTTAGGAAACAAAGAATACACCTTCAAGTTTCCGAGGCGCACATCTCATGTCGACATATCCATGATTCTTTACAATTGATGTGATCCACCCTAGGTGATTGGCTTTGGCCAAAGTCTTAAGAATCGTGACTTACTCACATGGATACCTAAACCCCTTATGGTACACATACGGGCCAATGGATCCTATCTTGATTTGCACTAGATTAACGAGTGTATCGGTCCACATCCAACGAACATCTAAAGGGAATACCATGAAAGGTTTCTGACATACATGGCATTAAAGTGTGGATGATCTCACACAAAATCAATGTTATCCTATAGTGAAATGATTACATATTATACTCGACTTGATGAGTTCCTATTGACGGTGGTGTGTACTTCCAACTATTAGGAATCACTTGTGAGTCATTCAGTATTCGGTCAGACCAATACCCACATGTCTATATGAGCTTTCCAAAACTCATGGAACATCAGGTTAAACCATTGGAACTCTAGTTCCAATATACTACATATGTTAGTCTTCCAGGTTATATGAATTCGACTATATTCCAAAACCAACGACTAGGAATATTTACTTTAAGAATAATTTATAATAGTAATATTATCACAATTTCGGACCACCTAATGTTCAGTATTACTGTGGACAACAGAACCTGGGTGACGCCGTTCCTAGGCTCGCGGCCTAGTTGGGAAGTACGAAATAACATAGAGTCGCCACCCGGTGTGAACCGGGACAAAGATTTAAGGCCGCACTCACCCCTCGCAAGGGAAGACCTCAAACCGTTGGGTTCGGAATGGTCCCTTACTTATGTCACTTATAATAAAAGGATTTATGTGATAATTTAACCAGGCTTAAATAACATTTATTTCCAAAGATATCATGCTTCTACATTCATATGCATACATCAACAAGTTCATCACAACATGCAACATCACATGGCAATCTCATGAACATATTTCAATCCTATGATATGGAAAACTAAGAACAACATGATCATGCTTGAGTACTATCTCATGAACCTATTAACCAAATAACATGCTAACAGCCTAATCATGCTTGAATACAAATAATACAATTGGCTATATAACACAAGAAAGATCAACCAAGAGGCAATTATGCATGAATATGATAAGACAAACTCAGTTCAGTGTGTGCGCGTTCGTGTAGCGTTCGTAAACGCGTTCGAACGGTAAACAGAATGCTCGCGTTCGTATGACGTTTGATAACGCGTTCGAACGGAAATGAAGCAGAATGCTCACGTTCGTATGGCGTTCGTAAACGCGTTCGAACGGAAATGAGACCTGATGCATGATAAGGCAAAAATGCATGTGCGTTCGAGTTGCGTTCGTAAACGCGTTCGAACGGGAACAGACCTGATGCATGAAATGAGACGCAATACATAAACAACAAAATAAAGGGGCGCGGCGAAGTACTGCCGTAAAGGTGGCCTTTTGGGGGCTCTTGATCTCTCAAATAGAGGACCTTTAGACCATCATACTAAGCTCATGCACGTCACATCACATCATGCATAAATAGAACCAATCATATCAACCAAGTATGCCCGATTGAACACATCTTACATCCAATCCGAACACACATCAACCGGCGCGGCAAAGCATCGTGGTAACGGGTTTTAACCCCTCCCCATAAGGGATCTTTCATTCCACTTACTAAGCCCATGCGCTTGATTGAACCATGCATAAAAGATAAACTCAATAATATCAAACTAAGTATGCCCGATTGAACGTATCTCGCATCCAACCGAACACACATCAACCGGCGCGGCGAAGTAGTGTCACAAAGGTGGCCTTTTCGGCTCTTTGTCTCCCAAATGGAGGACCTTTGGACTAACTCACTAAGCCCATGCGCTTGATTGAATCATGCATAAATAAACAACGTATTGAATTCAAGTAAAGAAAACTAAATAAACAAAAGCAACACAAAACAAAAGAAAGATGGTGCCGTTTACCCAAGCGGTACGTGGAGTTGTGGCCCGAGTACAGATCATATTACCGTCCATTCGGAATCGGCTATGAAATTTATGTCCGGGTTTCCATCCGATATACCGCGAGAGTTGACACATCTCTCATTCATCCAATACCCACAACATATTACATCTCATAATTCATGCATATTTATCTACTCAAAGACCACAACATGCATCCATAAACGACTCTCATGCGAATAGAATTCAATAATAATAAATAAAAAAAAACGAATATAAGCTAATGAAAAGGTACCCTCAGGTCTAACATTTTAAATCACCTCTCGGATGTACGGTACACGATCGTCGGAAGGGTGGATGCTCCGCAACTCTCCCGGTTCACTGGTTCACTGTTCTCGTTCGTTGTCTTTACTGTTTTGAGTCGTCGTTCTCTGTCTTTTACTATTGTTTCCTTGTGGTTTCGCTGCCGTTTCCTCTTTATCTTTTGCTTACTGGTTTTTGGTGTCTTCTTCCTGTAATATTTTTTATGTGTGTTGTGTGTGAGTTAGGGACTAGCTAGCTAGGGTTGAGAAGGTTGGTGAAGGGTTCTTTTTATAGGCAAAGGGTTAGGTTTGACAAGGAAAGGGATTTGATTTGGTTTGGTTAAGGGAAGTCAAGAGATTTGATTTGGTTTAGTTAAGGGAAGTCAAAGATTGAGGGGGGACAAATCTTGGCTAGATAGGGAAGGTTGAATATTTGATTGGCTTGGATTAGGAATACAATATTTTAAGTTTGGGAATAATCTTATTAGATTGGGAATATAATTGGTTGATTGATTTTTATTAGGCATGATTATATTTTGATTTAGTGTGTGATTTGTTTAATTTAGGCATGATTTTAGTTTAAGTTGGTAATTGTTTATTTTATGTTTGGTATATGTTTTATTTAATCATTTAATTATTTTAGTTATTATATTATTTAGTTAATGTTTTAATTAATATTTATTTATTTAAGTTGGGATGTGTTTTATGGGCTTTGGGGGGCTAATTGGGCTGGATGTGAGGCTAGCAGCAAAACCAGAATTACCGACACCGTTCGAACTCTTCCTCGAACGCGGCACGAACGCCCGCAATCCGTTTGACGTTCGAACGTAAACACGAACGCAGCACGAACGAAAACAGTGAACCTTGTTTATTCTGAATTTCCCCTTCCGATGTCCGTTTCCCGAGACCTCCGTGACTTAAAAGGTAGTATCTCCAAAATGAGACTCATCATAGGGACTTATGTGTAAAAATACAGTGCCTACAATTACTACATGACTATTCTAAGGTTGATGTCATTCTTAGCATATTCATACATCAATCTAATATGCATAATAACATTACCATTAATAAGGTTTAGAAATGAAAATGTAGTTATTTAATTAATAAATAATAAAATGTACAATACATTATTCGGATTGGCGCTCCAAGCACCAACTCAAACACCTTATGCTATTTATATTCATTCTTCTCATTTATTTTTCAATATCCACGTAAAAAATACATATTTTCAGCATTTTCAACCACAATCCACAACTAATTTATGGAAGTAGAAAAACGAGTTGTTGATGCGGAAGGTCGTGTGTGTTATCCATGTAATAACTGTTTGAATATGCGATTGAAGCATTTGAGAGAATTTATGGATCACTTATACATTTCAATAATTTCAGTAACCTATCGGACGTGAGTTTACCATGGAGAACATTACAACTTTGTCTCTCTGTATACACATTCAGATGCTAGTATCAGTTATCACAGGCATCGTCAAGAAAATGATGATGATGATATGATTGCTGCTTTGCATGACTTACAGGGTTCGACATTTGTTGGAGAAATATAACATTCGGAGGAGAACGACAGACATAAAATGTTTAGTCAATTACTTGAAGAAGTTAAAAAGATATCGTTTGATGGTGCTGATATGTCGACTTTGAAATTTATTGTCAAGCTACTCCACATTGGAGTAAGTAATGGAATGACCAATAAAAGCATTGATATGATGTTAGATTTACATGGACAGATGTTATCAGTCGGCACAGAATTGCCAAAATCATATTACGAGGCGAAAAAATATTACGTGTTTTTTTCTTGGGGTATGAATCAATACACGCCTTGTGTATTATTTTGTGCAGAGTATAAGTTCCTTGATTTTGACTTAACTGTATTTAAATAATATATAATTACTAATTAATATTTTTCGTCTATAGTATAGCAGCATGAGAGAGGTGCTGCAGCCCCTCCCGATGTCAGATTTTTTCCAAGTCACCCACTGCATTCCAAAAAATTGGGTGAACGATGTGGTTTGAGAGCGCTATGTAAGTGTTCAATTACATAAATTATGCAACATTTTAGAATTTTCCTCTAACTCAGAATCTTAAAATATAGGAACGTATGGTGGACATCTAGACACAAAACCTCACGTAGGGAATCAGTCTTAGGCTGATGCGAAACTTTCACGTCGGGTGTTCAAGAACACCACCTATTTCAAGATTACTTTCCGATTGTCTGACTCATCAGATGAGGTCAATGTCTTGAGGAAACAGTTGAAGCTGACTCAAGACCGACTGGTGATACATAATGAAGAGATAATCAAGCATAAACAGGAGCCCGATAGGGAAATGGTGAACTTGCGAGCGTTTGTAGAGTGATCGCTTTCTCAGAGCACTACTGCAGGATCGACCTCCATAGTTCCTCCAAGCTCAATAAATGTAGCACCTACCTCGACAGATCATCCTACATGATTTTTTTTAATGTAATATAACTTTTATTTTATATATATAATAATTATTTTAATTTTAATTTTTAAAATTTTTAAAATAAAATATTATTAAAATATATATGTAATTACTGATTAATTATATATATATTAAAAATATTTTATTTTTAAAAAATTGTAAAATTATTTCGCGTCGCTGATTAGTGTAACTTTAGCGTCGACAAGTCAAATTTCGATACTAAATATATTAGACATTTAACGACGCTACATATTTTCCTCGCTAAAAGATAATGGGATTTAGCATCATCTATTCTTATGGACGCTGAATGGTACAATTTTGCATCGTCTATTTTGGGTTTTTTGTAAAGACAAATGAGAGACACATAAATATTTAGTGTTACGGGATGATTTTCGACGCTAAAACCTTTCATCGACCAGACTTTATCATCTATTTTCTACGTCGTTTTTTTTCAATGCTAAAAATTTTAACGTCGACTTTTACCTCGTATTTGGCGACGTTAAAAAATCAAATTCTTATAATGATGACTTTAGATGAAAACATGATTATGGCTAAGTTCTTTCTGAATTAAATAAAATGTCATTGTGACTGTGGTCAATTTAACTGAGGTTCGACAATGTGACTGAAGTAAATAATGTGGCTGAAGATAAGTAATGTGACTGAGGCATACATAATGCAATTTTTAATTACTAATGTGACCGAGGTAAAAAAATGACTATAACGTAAGGTCGAAATTAACCCAAAATTATAATTACAAATTTTTATAATTATACCGAACTGTGCCACCTCTGTTAAATATATTTTGAAAGACCATATATATTTTAATCCCCCAATCTCTCTTTTGGACATTACATTTTGAAAGCACATATTATTATTTTGAATGCACAATAAATATTAATTCATCTTTATTTTTTATATGCAGATGAAGCCATTTGTAGTCATTTTGTGACTGTGCCTAAACAAATAAACACTCAAATACACCCCTAATTGACAATCATTTTGTGATTGTCAAAAAAATACAATCACAATGTGATTGAGATCACAAATATGATTGTTCTCAATGTGCTTGAGGCTCGGTAATGTGACTGAGGGTCGGCAATATAATTGAGATAATCAATATGACCGAGGTCACAAGTGTGACTGAGTGTCCGTATATACATTACATTTTTATGAATAGCCAGATATAAGTACTGGAAGAGAAAGGAACTCCAGAGAATTCCGAAAAAAGTCCAAGCAGGACATCACCTATGTGTGGCCAACCTTTTCTCAATCCAAATGTCTGGTCGGATATATAGATCATTAGATTCGTTAACCAATCACTCTGATATAATTATGTGATTTATGGAATTTGATTTATTTCTGCCCGGACATACATTTGAAATAGTAAATCCGACCGGACATAGATCAAGCTGTCAGTAAATGTGCAGATTTTCAATTATCGAAATCACGAGATCTGATTAATGTCCGACCGAACATTATTCTCAAATAAATATTCGGCCGGACATAGATCGAGCTGTCACTGATAATGCAAATTGGCAATCACTGGAATTAGTGAGGCAATTTGATTTCCTTTTCCCTTTTCAACAAGTTAGCTTAAATTTATGAATTACATGTTTTTGAAAAATATTTCGAATAAGCTTTCGAAAAAGCTGCAAAAGGATCCTATACCTTCCAGAACTTTTCGGAACCATCTAAATTGTTGGGGTTGGCGCTCAGAGTGCCAATCCGGACCGTATTTATGTCTGATTCATGAATACGAACAATCCATTTTTCCATAATATTACTTACTTAGTGGTTTCACCTCTTGTTTTTATATACGTATTCGATCTAATTACGATTAGATTGAAACTAAATCTGATTTAGTGATATGTATATATTAGATAAAGACCCGATAATATATAATGTAGTGCGCAGTTAGAAAGTAGTTTGTAATGGACATTGGGAAGTGTCACTGCTAGAAATATATTATAAAATAAAGTTCATGATCAATATTTACTAACACGGGTCGGTTAGTTAAATCCGGTTAAACCAGTACATGTCGTATATCGTGACTTGTTCCGATGGTTTATCCTAATGAACCATGAGTCTTGGGAGACTCGTATAGACTTGTAGGTGTTTATAGTGGATAAACATTGAACAACTTACCGAAGATTCTTAATGGATGGTCCACCAACGTCAATAAGAATCTTCTCGGGCTGAGTAGCATAGTGGTTCTTCGACTTAAGATACTACTATGGATGTATGCGACATCCTCCACACATAAATGGTAGTCACTTCACCGATCTATTTAAATCAGACCTCCGTCTGTTCGTTGGGTGTGGATCGATCCTCAGGATATCCTATGTGTGTCAAGATATGATCTGTCAGTTCTTTGTACAGAGCATAGGTAATCCATATGTGATTAGCGATCTGTTAAATCCATGGATGTGGTATACTTCAGAAGTAAGTTTCGAGTGTTATTTAGAGAGTGCTAATAAATACGTCGACGGGATTATACCTACAGAGATTTGACATTTATATCTATATCTCTGGGATAATCAGGATATCTGTGATGTAGGGATTATATGTATGCAATGATCTCGACCTATATGATTTAGTTAGTTTATCTGTGGTCATCATAATTTACGGGTGGGTAGATTATGGACACAAAATTGGATTTCGTGACGGATATGCCTGAATCTAGAGAGTCTCACTAATGAAATATACTCATAGAGCACTAGGGAAACTATTATAAATAATGGTGATTATTTGTAAATCGTTTAACTGTTAAACGAAAGATACATGCACTAGGGGCCGAACCGTCATTTCCTAATTAATGTGTATTTGTGTCTAATATTTGATATTATTAAATACACATTAATTAATTGTCAAATTATGAAATTTGACATATATCATTAATATATGTATTTGAGATATTTAAAGTAAATATAATACATATATTTGAGATATTTGTATTTAATTAATTAATTAATTCTCTAATTGTTAAATAATTAAATTAATTAAAATATAAATATCTTACCAAATGATAATGATGAGACATTATTAACAAGTGTATATTGTTGACTTATGCATTAAAGGAAATGATTATCAAAATGGTTTTGATAACTTAGATATTTGTTTTAATAAGTTAAAATTGAAAATATCTTTTTTCTTTAATGCTTGTATTTTCGGCCACAATCCTACCATATATAAAGTGTTATATTTTTCATTTGCTTCAACCTTTTGCGAAGTCTCCAAATATTACAAGAGAATAGGTTGAGAGAAAAATTGAAGAACTTGAGAAAGACTTGAAGAAAACTGTAGGAAACGCTTTCCTCGCGCAGCGGAAGCGATTAGGCACACGGATCGACCTTGAAAATTTTTTCTGTCTTCCCTTCCTTAAAGCCGAATGGAACCAGCACTTATACTGAAGTTTTGCTTCTGTTTCGGACAAGATCTCAGCCCCGGAATGCGCGTGAAACAATCCCCGAACAGCCCCCGAACTGCAGTGAATTATTGGACTATTTTACACCCGTTACACACGCGAACTGCACCCAAACCAACCCCTGATTTGCGTGACCTGCTGTAGCGTTTTAGGTCTGATTTTTCCACTCAAAAAAAAATCCTAACTCAGCCCCAAAAAGTCCACAAGGTGTTTCCCAAAACCCGAATTAAAACAAATCAAAACCGAGCCCCGATTGTAACAAGTGAAGTGCGGCAATGAGGTATTATTGTTCCTCAATGCCGTGACTTACAAGAATGAATCAGAAGATGATTTTTTCAACGCCACAAGATCTTCCGAGCTATAAATCGTTACCAACGGAAAGTAGTGTGGGCTACGCACACAAACAAATCCCTAAACGTTTTAGAGATTAAATCACACACTAATAATATTTTTCTTATTCTTGTTCTTCGAAATTGTTTCTCAACTTTTGAGAGAATTGTGAAGAAGAAGGTGGCTAGGGTTTGGAATGAGAGCACTACTCAAAAGAAAATCAAGTTTTCCTTTTATACTTAGGTCAATTTTGTTTCACTCAAACAAAACAACCAATCCCCTCCCTAAGGTAGAATTCGGCCAAGGCTAGGATTTTTGGATTAAATTTTGTTTCCAAAATAAACAAATCATATTCCTTATACACCAAGGAATTCAGCCAAGGCTAGGATTTTTGATTAAATTTTGTTTCCAAAATAAACAAATCTTATTCCTTATACATCAAGGAATTCGGCCATACCCTTTATTTCTTCATTAATTTTGTAACAATATTATTTACTTTCCATAAAGTCAATATATGTTACAAATTAAATATATGATTAATATTTTGAAAGTCATTACTTCCAAAATTAAATCAAGGGTTTCCAAAACCCATAATATAGAAATTACAATCTTAGCCTTATTAAATTATATCATATATATAATTCAAAATTTTATATTTAATAATTATCATATAATTATTAATACATACATTAACTTTTAATGTATAGTTTCAAGTGTGACATAATTAATATTATTAATCATATTAATAATATTTATTCTTTTGTGAGTATATAATTAGACTATCCAATTATATTAAATCCGCTATAGTAAATCGAGCTAGCACAGGGACCAAATGGACTCACGGTTCCGAGCTCCAATAATCTCGAAATATTAATTAAGCTCTTAATTAGATATTCCGAATTATTAACTCCGGGTTATTCCACTAAAAACCCGAAGTTGCACTCTCGTTGCCACAGATGAAATATTAAGTCGAAACTAAGTCGTTGTCCATCGAAATAGTCATTACATACGAATTGATCCTTCACGAGTATCTTGTAATTAGAGTCGGGTCATAATGTTCGTTATACCCCTCTAATTATATTTACCTTAAGTACCATTGATTCTCTAATGAACGATTTATTCATAACTATTATGAATATTAATCTTTCTGTTCGTAATAGAAAGACTTGAGCGCTCAAATCGTTCAAGTACCGAATCAACCCTTAAGAAAGATACTCATCTACTTCTCGCAAGAAGGAGTGAACTTCATGTCTATGTAAAACGTTCCCAGCTACAAAACAAACTGTGCCCCCAAAGTACGTAGCTATTGGTCGGGACTGCTACACCAACCTCACCTTTGTAAATCAAATGACAAAGACTGTCATGCAGGAGTTCGTAGTACACTCAGGATTAAGATCAATCCATATATGACCATCAAGTAGATTGAAATGACTTTCTTTGCTTAACGGATATTATAAGAATGTCATTTCTATCTGGGTCCAGTCCTATATGATCGCATCATACAAGGTGCCTCCATTCTCATGTCTCTACATGGACGATCTGGATTAAGATCGCCATACAAATATAGAATGGACCGCATCTATAGATAAACCACAAACAAAGTACCCGCTTTGTTTGCTCTCTATGGACTATTTAAGATTACTAACTTCAGACTTAAATCATCTGGTGTATGACACTCATACACTAAGTCTGAAGATACATAAGTAATCTACGGTATTTACGAAGATATATAATATGCGAAAAATAAACAAATAATTTGATAAATGAATAATGCATCGTTTTATTTCAAAACACATGAAACCGTTTACATCACATGTAGCTCTAGGGCATACATCCATATAATCTCCCACTTGCACTAGAGCAAATGAGACATGTCACGTAATCCTAGACCATCTAGGTGACCTTCAAAAACTTTAGCCGTAAGGTCTTTGTAAACGAATCAGCAAGGTTCTCTGCGGATGCAATCTTTGTGACGGTAACGTCTCCTCTCTGCACTATCTCCCTGATGAGATGATATTTCCTCTCTATATGCTTTCCTCTCTTATGGCTTCTTGGTTCTTTGGAGTTTGCCACCGCTCCACTATTATCGCAATAGAGAGTGAGTGGTCTATCCATATCTGGAACAACTTCCAGATCTCCCAAGAATTTACGGAGCCAGACTGCTTCCTTAGCCGCTTCACAAGCCGCTACATATTCAGCCTCCATGGTGGAGTCAGCAATACAAGATTGCTTTATACTTTTCCATACAATAGCCCCACCACCTAGGGTGAACACTGATCCAGATGTAGATTTCCTGGAATCAACATCTGTCTGAAAATCAGAGTCTGTACATCCCCTAAGGATCATATCCTCACTGGAATATACAAGCATATAATCTCTCGTTCTCTTAAGATACTTGAGAATATATTTCACAACCACCCAGTGATCCAATCCTGGGTTTGACTGAAACCTACTGACTACTCCCACTGCAAAACAGATGTCCGGTCTTGTGCATAACATGACATACATGAGACTATCAACTGCTGAGGCGTATGTGATATGTCTCATTTCCTCAACATCCTGAGGTGTCTTAGGAGACTGTTCATTCGACAAATGAATTCCATGCCGATAAGGCAGATTGCCTTTCTTGGAATTCTGCATCCCAAATCGCATAAGGATCTTGTCGATATAGGATGCCTGAGACATAGCTAACAGTCGTTTCTTGCGATCCCGAAGTATCTGGATCCCAAGAACATAACTGGCCTCTCCCAAATCTTTCATTTTGAATTGGTCAGCTAGCCAGTTTTTCACGTCTGATAATATCCTTACATCATTCCCAATGAGTAAATATCATCAACGTATAAAACAAGAAAAACCACATTCCCGTCAATGACGCGCTTGTATACACAAGGCTCATCAACATTCTGCTCAAAATTATAAGACTTGATTGTTGAGTCAAATCTTATATTCCAAGATCGAGATGTCTGCTTGAGTCCATAAATGGACATTTGCAGTTTGCAAACCTTTTGCTCTTGACCTTGGGCGATGAACCCTTCTGGTTGTATCATATAGATACTTTCATCAAGATTGCCATTCAAGAATGCAGTCTTGACATCCATTTGCCAAATTTCATAGTCAAAATATGCGGCAATGGATATAAGAGTGCAGATGGATTTAAGCATAGCTACTGGCGAGAAAGTTTCCTCATAGTCAACTCCCTCTTTCTGGGTATAACCATTGGCCACTAGTCTAGCCTTGAAGGTCTGTACCTTCCCATATGATCCCCTTTCCTCTTGTAGATCCACTTGCAACCTATGGGTTTCACCCCATCAGGTTGGTCTACAAGTTCCCAGACGAGTTGGAGTACATGGACTCCATTCTAGGTTCATGGCTTTGAGTCATTCCTCTTTGTCATAATCATTCATTGCACTACTATAGGTCAATGGATCATCTATGCCATCGCTGTAGGCGACAACTTGTGCCTCTTCAACCCCTAGGTAGCGATCAGGTTGTCGTATAACCCTCCCACTGCGTCTAGGTGGTAGATCATTCTGACTGGTAACATCTGACTATCAGATGTTGAAGGTGCTATGTATTTGTCAACTTTCGTTGACGATGGTGTGCTGGTCGAACCAGTAAGTAACTCCTCGAGTAATATTTTACTACGAGGCTTGAACTCCTCATATAGTCCTCCTCTAGAAACGTAGCATTTGTCGATACAAATACTTTGTTATCATCATGACTGTAGAAGAATCCACCCCTAGTCTCCTTAGGGTAGCCTACAAATAGGCACACCTGAGAACGTGGCTCCAACTTTGTAGTCTTATTCTTCAGCACATGTGCTGGACACCCCCATATGCGGAAATATCGTAAACTAGTTTTACGACCATTCCACAACTCTAGGGAGTCTTAGGAACAGACTTAGATGGAACTACATTAGGATATACATTGCGTTTGCAGTGCATATCCCCTGAATGAACTAGGTAGTGAGCTAAAACTAAACATAGATCTCATCATGTCTAGTATGGTTCGATTTCTCATTTCTGCAACACCATTTTGTTGTGGTGTTCCAGGTGCTGTGAGCTGGGATACTATCTCATGCTCAACTAAGAATTCCTCGAAATCTCTGTCGAGGTATTCCCCTCCACGATCTGATCGTAGAGTTTTGATTGTCTTATAATTGGTTCTCAACCTAGCACGATATTCTTGAACTTTTCAAAGGTATCTGATTTGTGATTGCATTAGGTAGACATACCCATATCGATAATCATCAATGAATGTGACGAAGTATTCATAACCACCTCGGGCTTTTACATTCATCGGTCCGTAAACGTCCGAATGTATTAGCTCTAGTGGTTGATTGGCTCTTATACATTTTCCAGTAAAAGGTCTCTTGGTCATTATTCCTTCTAAACAGGATTCATAAACTGGTAAAGTCCCGAGCTTTAACTGGTTTAAGGCTCCGTTCTTTATCAATCTATTTATCTGGTCAAGGTTGATGTGACCAAGTCTAAGATGCCATAGATATGTGTCATCGTGAGAAATCTCTGGCCGTTTTGTTTTAGGTTTTTCAACCTTAAACTTCAGTGTTGAGCAGTGACCTATGTGTTAACGGTCTTAACACATACAAGTTATTTTCTGAGTTTCTGTGCATATAGTTAATCCATTTCTACCAATAATAACCAAATTGCTATTAAAATAAACTGAAAACCATCATCCAATAGTCTAGAAACAGAAATCAGATTCCTGCGAAAACCAGGAATGAATAACACATTGTTCAAATTTAAATAAATATTATTAACAAAATTTAAACTGGAAACTCCCACTGCTCTTGCTGCTTGAAACGGCATCCTCTATCCTGACCCTCATGGTGTAATCACCTTCAACAAGGTCCCTCCATGAATCAAGTAGCTGCAAAGAAGAACAAACATGGTTAGTGGCTCCAGAATCAACAATCCAAGCGAATTTATCATCCTCCACTAATAGAGATTCAATAACGAGTAAATCATATTTACCTGTTTCCTTTTTCTCCTTCAGCTCAGAAGGTATTTAGGACAGTTCCTTTTCCAATGCCCATTCTTGTCGTAGTGGAAAATTTTCCTTTGGGCTGGCCTTGGCCTTGGAGCCTTTTTTGTTCTTCTTTTTCATGGGCTTCCCTTAGCCTTTCCAGTGCTTTTCTTCTTATTCTTTGCAGATTTAGAAGACTCGGCAACATTTGCCTCTGCACTGGACTTACGAGGATCCACAAGCATGGACTCGTAATGGGTGAGCTCATTAAGCAGTTGGGTCAAAGTAAAAGACAACTTGTTCATAACATGTTGCTTTTAAACTGCAGGAAACTCTCGGAAGAGTTTCCATAATCATGGTCACCTGGCTACGCTCGTCAATACGAGCTCCATGGGTTTCGGCAGTGTTGAGATAAGTCATCATCCTTAAGACGTGCTCTCGGACTGATGTCTCATCCTTCATCTAGCAGTCATTGCTGAGACCATGGCCTAATGACGTTGACGCTCCGAAGGCTGCCCAAACATGCCCTGCAATGACTCCATCATCTGAGATGCCAGAGCCATAGGTTCATGCTTTGTAGCAAGAATCTCAGACATCCTGCACGCACGCTTGGCCAGCATTTCTGGCCGGCTCGGGAGGACGTTCCTCCGTCAGGACAAACTTTAGGTCTTCACAGACCAGGATAGCGTTCATGTTACTTTTCCACTTAACATAGTTTTCCCCGGTTAATTTATCGTTTGAGAGTATGAAAATAATTGGAGAAACCATGGCTGAAAAATAAAAATAAACATGCATTTAACATTCATTCATCGCTTATTAAAATCATCAAAGAATTTTTGGCATAAAATTAAATATGATGCATGAACCATGAGTAATGAATTAGAAACCTAAGAGAATTACTATGCCACGGAAATCTATCATCCCACAAGTAAGTGCCGCCGTAGGGTAGGTCAAGTACTCGCATGATAGATCGAGACAATCTCAGTCAATTTAATATATGCGGGAATAACTCTTATTCCTATATTAAACAACTACCGTTTTATTTGATCAAGGAATTTCATTAACAGTTAATTACTCCTTTGTGAGTGTAACCCGTCGTTTCGGGATTCTTTGACTTAACGAGTGAAGTGTCGCCGTAGGGTAGGTCAGTTCACAAGATACATCTAGAATCCCTATCATCTTGGAACCTAAACCTGATATTGACCCAAAATGGACACCATCCGTAGGGGGACGAAAAAAAAGCCGTCTCAAGGCGCCTTTTGAATCTCACGTTTTTGGACTAACAACGGAGATCGCGGGATATACTGTCGTATATCCCTCTCCCACTCACTATTTTAAAAATTAAAGTTTCTATCTAAAATATCTAATATTTTATTTTAACTAGTGTGGATAAACTTATGGCGGCTAAATCATAATTATTATTTACACTAGTTTGTCATAAGTGAGCTAATCAATTTTAACAATTAAAATTGTGTCACTAAAAATTCATTAGTCCCTACTAATAGATTTACTCTATTAACTAATTTAATTAGAGTGGTATAAGTGAGCTATAATATTTTAACTCTTAAAATACTAGGCACTTAAGGGTCTAAAATCATGGAATTCTAAATGGTCAAAAATTCTAATTAAACATTTTAATAAATCTAGGTGTGTCATAAAATCCAATGGTACGTGGAATTGTATCCCGAGTGCAGACCATATTACCGTCCATTCGGAATCGGCTATGTAATTTATGTCCGGGTTTCCATCCTATATACCAATGGAATTTATTATGCACTAATTAAGCCCAATATATTAGAATTCAAATTTTAAACCATAAATCCAATTAATCTAATTAATTGATTTTCATGCATATCATTTTCTATCTTAAACATTTTAAATTACATAAAATCATAATTTTATGTCTATAATGATAATGCATCTATGACATGTTATGGCAAGTAAAATGCATGAGTGGGCACCCTAAGCTATATGACATGTTATTCAAACAATTCGAAATAAACATACATATAACAAAAAAAATTATTTTGCATTGACCGGGCTCTTATTTTTCCTATACTAATCTAATTAGTATAAGAGATTCACCAAGGCATTCCTTGGTCTCAAATCCCGCTCCAAAGTGGTGTTGGCTCCCTTTGCGACTTCGGTGCTCCAAATTACAAAAAATTGAAACTTTACATTGAAAATTAAAATTACAACAAATGTAAACAATGGCCTTATGGCCTTACATCCCAAAAACAAACCCAACTACAAAAATAAGAGCCGGAAAAATTTACGACCAATGCAAAATCCATTCATCACATGAAATAACAAAATCATTCATCATATGAATATCACAATGTGCCCACTCATCTAAACATGCATATCATATTTATAACTCATATAAATATATTAAAAACATAAACTTTAAATGAAAAAGTGAAGGGTTAAGAACACTTTTCAACCTCGCTCTTGATGCCAATTGTAGGAAACGTTTTCCTTGTGCAGCGGAAGCGATTAGGCACACGGATCGACCTTGAAAATTTTTTCTGTCTTCCCTTCCTTAAAGCCGAATGGAACCAGCACTTATACTGAAGTTTTGCTTATGTTTCGGACAAGATCTCATCCCCGGAATACGCGTGAAACAGTCCCCGAACATCCCCCGAAGTGCAGTGAATTATTGGACTGTTTTACACCCGTTACACACGCGAACTGCACCCAAACCAACCCCTGATTTGCATGACCTGCTGTAGCATTTTAGGTCTGATTTTTCCACTCAAAAACAACCCTAACTCAGCCCCAGAAAGTCCCCAAGGTGTTTCCCAAAACCCGAATTAAAACAAATCAAAACCGAGCCCCGATTGTAACAAGTGAAGTGCGGCAATGAGGTATTATTGTTCCTCAATACCGTGACTTACAAGAATGAATCAGAAGATGATTTGTTCAACGCCACAAGATCTTCCGAGCTATAAATCGTTACCAACGGAAAGTAGTGTGGGCTACGCACACAAACAAATCCCTAAACGTTTTAGAGATTAAATCACACACTAATAATATTTTTCTTATTCTTGTTCTTCGAAATTGTTTCTCAACTTTTGAGAGAATTGTGAAGAAGAAGAAGGTGGCTAGGGTTTGGAATGAGAGCACTACTCAAAAGAAAATCAAGTTTTCCTTTTATACTTAGGTCAATTTTGTTTCACTCAAACAAACACCAATCCCCTCCCTAAGGTAGAATTCGGCCAAGGCTAGGATTTTTAGATTAAATTTTGTTTCCAAAATAAACAATCATATTCCTTATACACCAAGGAATTCGGCCAAGGCTAGGATTTTTGATTAAATTTTGTTTCCAAAATAAACAAATCATATTCCTTATACATCAAGGAATCCGGCCATGCCCTTTATTTCGTCATTATTTTGTAACAATATTATTTACTTTCCATAAAGTCAATATATGTTACAAATTAAATATATGATTAATATTTTGAAAGTCATTACAATATTATCCTTATTAAATTATATCATATATATAATTCAATATTTTATATTTAATAATTATCATATAATTATTAATAACATACATTAACTTTTAATGTATAGTTTCAAGTGTGACATAATTAATATTATTAATCATATTAATAATATTTATTCTTTTGTGAGTATATAATTAGACTATTCAATTATATTTAATCCGCTATAGTAAATCGAGCTAGCACGGGGACCAAATGGACCCACGGTTCCGAGCTCCAATAATCTCGCAATATTAATTAAGCTCTTAATTAGATATTCCGAATTATTAACTCCGGGTTATTCCACTAAAATCCCAAAGTTGTACTCTCGTTGCCGCAAATGAAATATTAAGTCGAATTAAGTCGTTGTCCATCGATATAGTCATTACATACGAATTGATACTTCACGAGTATCTTGTAATTAGAGCCGGGTCATAATATCCGTTATTTTTACTTAAGTACCATTGATTCTCTAATGAACGATTTATTCATAACTATTATGAATATTAATCTTTCTGTTCATAACAGAAAGACTTGAGCGCTCAAATCGTTCAAGTACCGAATCAACCCTTAAAAAGATACTCATCTACTTCTCGCAAGAAGGAGTGAACTCCATGTCTATGTAAAACGTTCCCAGCTACAAAACAAACTGTGCCCCCAAAGTACGTAGCTATTGGTCGGGACTGCTACACCAACCTCACCTTTGTAAATCAAAGGACAAAGCCTGCCATGCAGGAGTTCGTAGTACACTCAGGATTAAGATCAATCCATATATGACCATCAAGTAGATTGAAATGACTTTCTTTGCTTAACGGATATTATAAGAATGTCATTTCTATCTGGGTCCAGTCCTATATGATCGCATCATACAAGGTGCCTTCATTCTCATGTCTCTACATGGACGATCCGGATTAAGATCGCCATACGAATATAGAATGGACCGCAGCTATAGATAAACCACAAACAAAGTACCGCTTTGTTTGCTCTCTATGGACTATTTAAGATTACTAACTTCAGACTTAAATCCTCTGGTGTATGACACTCATACACTAAGTCTGAAGGTACATAAGTAATCTACGGTATTTACGAAGTTATATAATATGCGAAAAATAAACAAACAATTTGATAAATGAATAATGCATCGTTTTATTTCAAAACACATGAAACCGTTTACATCACATGTAGCTCTAGGGCATACATCCCAACAAAAACTTGATGATAAAGTAAGTTTTCAACTTTTCTTCAACTAGAAAAATAATTCTAGTGTTCTTATCTACAACATAGTTTGTTCATACGTTTTTCTACTCTCTTAATTTTGTAATAAGTGGTTTGGAAGCTTGAATGAAAGTAGTATGCATGTATATAAACAAAGTGAGCTTGTAAATGGCTTATTAGCACACTTTTGATCATTTGATGATCTAGTTGTCATTCTAGAGTTATTTCAAAGTGGTGAGACTTGTTTGGTGTGGTAGAGACTTGATTGAAACTTTGGATTTGTTTAATTTGGTGTAATTTGATCATATTGATGATTTTACAAAATTAGGGTTTATACCCTTTCCAAATTTGGGGCTTTTCATATATGTGTTGTGTAATGATGTATATATGATGTATATTAAGTTTGGTGATGATTGGATTTCATCTTGACTTGTTTTGAACAAGTTTGGATCAAATTGCACAAAATGGAAACATATAGGGGCTCACGGCAATTTGCAAGAAATTGGGATTTTGAGTTATAATTTTTAATTTGATGTGTATGACATGTTAAAATCACTTTGGTACTGATTTGGAATCATTCAAAATTGTATTTGACAATTTAAGGACCAAAATGATCAAAATGTAAAGTTTTGGGGTAATTCTGTAATTAATAAAAAATATGGAAAAAAGTTTTCAGAATTCTATTTTCATGTATATTTGATGTACACATCATTTTGGTTGTGATTGGAAATCACCTAAGTTTTTTTTGAACAACTTAGGACTAAAATGATTAAAATAGAAAGTTTTTGGGCTTTACGACAGTTAAGAAGAAATTTGATTTCTTGGGTAAGAATTATAGATTTTAAGTATTGTGCAATTAAAATAAATAAGTTTGTTTTAATTGTCCAAGAAAAATTTTTGAAATCGAAAAATTTTGATTTCTGCGTTCCGCTGCGTTACCCAGTAATATCCCTTAAAACCATATATAAATATGATCATAACATCATAAATAACTCATATCAATCATCATGTTCATCAAAACATTGACTTACGCGAAATCAAGTTTTACCGAAAACTCATTTAACCTACCGGATCGATCTAATTCATTCTGATTTCACTCGGATTCTACCGACAATACAAATACAATCTAGCTCAATTAACTCAATACACATCAACACATAACTCTGAGAATCCATTGGAAGCATTCGAATATTATATTCTTTACTTGAAAATAACGAGTTGTTACCGGGATGACTTACTTAAATTTCGAGAGTACCAAGGGACTCCCATCGCTCCCACTAAAGCGTAGGAATCGACAGAATTCGAATCGAAGCTACTGTGCAAAAGAGTTTTACTATTCGCCATTTGTTTCTTCCTCATTTCACGTGAAATCAAGCGCCTCTAGACAAAATCGACCCCACAACCTCGTAGTGCGTCCCACAAGCTCTGATTTGGTGGGTGTATTGCACCGTGAATAGAAGCAACGACTCATAACCAAGATGGTATGTGCGCAAGTTTTTTCCTCTATTTTCACCATTTTCCTGGCGTCATTGGGGCCACTGCCAGCCACCAACGGATGCACGGTGGCCAGACGTTCCCTTATGTGTTGACATACTGGTTGGTGGTGGCTAGTTGGCTGACCGTTGGCTCTCATTTCTCTCATGCCAAAATGAAGGGTCGAGTGGTGAGTAATGAATAACTTTTCCCTTTCCGTAATTTGTGAAATCTTGGGTATTAATAGACAATTTTCTGAAAATTACAAAACATTTCCCCCCCTGAAATTGGAAATTGCCCCTAACAAAGTACTCATTCGAAAATTCATATTTTAGGCACCTCTAATGAAAATTTGGATAAGTGTTCAACACGAAAGTTGTTCATCATAGAAAAAAGTCCAACGATTCAAGTATCGCCTCAATCGAAGTTCGTTTTCTATTTCTATAACCGAAATAAAAAAAACTTCCTCATATAAAAAAAATCAAAAAATACACGTAATCGATCCTTTCGAATTACGCAATTTCCAAAGCTACAAAATGCTACTTCAAGACATTCTGATATATTATTCAACACTCAAACTCTTATTTTCCAATATCATCTCGTTTCGATACCTAAATCTCGATCCGAGAACCTTTCAAAACTGTTCCAAAAATTTCGGGATATTACATAATTATTGAGCCATCACAACTAATAAATATAAAACCTTTACTGATATGAAATTTTAACCATTTATATGCAATTTTGATCATTAAACTTGTAATTTTTAGCAATAATATGTTATTTTTTAATGCTTTGTAAATCAAACATGCAACTAATACATTGAACATACAATATTAACCATTACACATGCAACCAAAATTAATAAATATGAAACCTTCTAAAATATGGAACTTCTAAGTATTAACATACAACTTTGACAATTAACATGTAATTATTGAGCAATAACATGCAAATTTTTAAGGTTTTGTAAACCAAACATGCAACTTTAACCTATACTGTCAAAGGCGCCTACCTAACCTTGGCAGTTTTAATCTGAAAACGCTTAAGCGGGCTCCTGTAAATAAGTTTGACTGTTTGAGAACTGTGCCCATGTATCAGATTTGGTCAACAAGTGCCCATTGAAAGTTGTGTCATGTATCAGAATTGAAAGCTGTTTGAAGAGAGAGAATTGCCAGTAAATACACATGAGCTGTTTGTCTGTTTCCAAATGAAATGTACAGTTGTACTTGTACTGTTCTACAACATATATTTATTATTTTTTTGATAAATTCATTTATATGGTGTGACTTTTGTGGCCATCTTTCGAGGCATTTGAATCAAAAAGTAGTAAATTCATTTTTTTGGAGTGTGATATCTCAATAAATTGGTGTGAATTTTGTTATACTGTCGTGTGACTTTTGTTAATGGGCACTTTATAAAGCCACACCAAAGGCAATATTAAATTCATTTATATAGTGTGACTTTTGTTATACTGCCACTTTGGTGTGGCTTTATGAGTTGTTTCCCTGAAAATTGAAGTCAAAAAATCTGATTTGAATCATTTATATATTCTCCATTTGTAGAGTTTATTCAATTCATATACTCCATTTCGTAGAGCTGGCTCCACAGAAAATAGGAAAGAAAAAATAAAAACACTTGCCTTAAATGAGTGAAGAACATCAACCTGAACGTTATCGTCCACGAAATTCCAATGATCCCGGTTGGAATTATGGGAAACCTTTTAATGGTAACAAAGAACATATAATGTGTGAATTTTGTGGACATATCTCGAAAGGAGGCATCCAACGCTTTAAACAACATATTGTGGGAATTAAAGGAGATGTGGCGAAATGCAACAAAGTCCCCAAAGAGGTGGTTGATGAGATTAAGACCTATATGGAAGGTAAAACCATACAAAGGGATGAGAAAAAAGCTTCTAATGAAGCTATGATCAAAATGTGTACGAAGACGCTGAGATGGAGGAAGTGCTTGCGCGGGGGTAAACAATCGATTTCTTCAATTCCAAAGAAGAGAAAGTGTGTTTATTAAGAGAATAGTTGGACTTACTAGTTCGACTTCTATGTGTGAGAGGATTTGGAGCATTTTTAGTAATGTAAGTGTGTGTATTTTTCTTTCTTTTTGTTTTTGTTTGCATTTTTAGCTTTTTTAAAAAATAATAATAATATTAGTACACTTGTTAATAATTATAGATCCACATTAAGAGGAGAAACTGCTTAGAATCGAGCCGGCTAAATGATCTAGCATATGTGCAATATAATAAGAAGCTTAAGAAGCGTTATGAAGAACATATTCTTCGGAAAGATCTTGATCCTATTCTCTTGAAGTCAATTGATGAATGTACTGGATGGTTAGTACCACATGATGCTAGATGAGATTTTGTAGATGGAATAGACTCTACTTATGGAACTCTTGAAGATGTTGAAGGAAATCAAGATGATCTGATTCCTCCTATCACTCGTAATTATAAAAGACGTACTAAGAATACTCAAGTAGGGTCGTCTTTTAGGCCTAAGTCCAACTTCAAGATGAAGATTCTACAACAAATGTTTCAGATGAAGATGATGATTACATGGGGAGTGATGGAAATGATGATGGCATGTTTTCAGGAGATGACGAGGTCCTTTGAGGACATGATCAATATTATTTTTTTTAATCATGGTTATTTGAAATTTTGAATTGTTTAGACATGGTTGTTTGACTTTGATATAGATGGGTACTTTTTGCATGGCAGCCAAAGAATGGCAAAAAAAAAATAAATGGCTTGCTACAGTACTCTGCATAGGAGGGTGCTAGCTAGGGGTGAACACGGTTTCGAGTCAAACTGCGAACCGCACCGAACCGAACCGAACCGCGCGGTTTGAAAAAATATTAAAAATGATTTCAAACCGCACCGAATCGAACCATAAATTTCGGGTCGGTGCACAGTTTTGACCCACACCGAACCGCCCAAACCGCAAATTAGAATATGAAAGATTTTGTTATAATGGCTAAGACTGTTTCCCTTAAAATTAATGGTACTTAGCCTTAACAGGTTAAGAACTTTGACTTAAAATGTTTTCAAAACCAAGGACCACAAAACAAACACCACTATTGTTTGTTTTTTTTAATGTGTTTCTTATTTTATCTATATATATACACACATACACAACCCGTGTGTTTTGTGTTGAAAGATTTTGTTATATTATTTGAAAGAAAATGGGAATTAAAAAAATAAGATATGTTATGTTACTTATTCCTATAGTGTTCTTGAAGGATAGCTTGGATTCATATTAAAGAAATGACGAGGATTTTTAGTGGAAGTAGCAGCTCCCCAAGATTAAAAAAGGGTTTTATTCATCCAAAGCTGGGAATATAATAAAAATAAATCACAAAAGTTGATCACTTTATATGAGAATGAAATATGGTTCCTTCTACCTCTATCACAATTTATTGTATATTTGGTTCCGATAATTCGAACCAACACTTGTTAATCACTCTTAGTATCTTACACACATATTTTTATTTATTTTATAATTATATTTGATTATTATCGGAATAGATATTCTATATATTTAATGATCATATGACAATATACCATGAATAAATGAAAATTATGTATTTTTTCTCTTCAATTATAATGTGAAAACATATAAAATTTTCTTAAAAATTTTATAATCCAAACCGCCGACCCGAACCGCTCAAACCGTTAAACCGCCAACCTGAACCGCCGCGATTTTCCTTATCAAATTTGCGGTTTCGGTTTCTAATTTCCCAAACCGCCAACCCGTGCGGTTGAAGGAAAAAATGAAAAAACCGACTCGAATCGCACCGCGAACACCCCTAGTGCTAGTAAAGACCCCTTTTGCATTTTTTTTTTCCTAAAAGAAAAAAAAACAAAACTAGTGTATTTTAAAGAAATTTTGGAGGTATATAAATCATTTCCCCCGATAAAATATCGTTCAATAAAAAAAAAAATTAATATCATGGTAAATATAAATAAAAGCTTAGATAATAAATAATTGAGATTTAATTATCGGATTTGCTTTCGCTTTCGTTCCCGCAGGAACTGACCAATCTTCCCTTCGTAATATATTCAAAAAGGTATGCAGTTGAATTTCGTTTCATCCTCCGTCGACGCCATTTCAGCTTCTTCTTAGATCGAATCAGGTCTGTCAATTGATGTTTCTATATTCATTTCCATTTCAATTTGCCCTTTTTCAATTATTCAATTAATTAATTAATTTTTTTTTATCTCTAATCTTAGGGTTTCAATTTTTGAAATTTGCTATGTCGGAAGTGTTAATCCGTTAAATTCAATGTAATTTGTCATTTGATAAATCAATTAATTTTATTTCGTTATTTTCTCAAATCCCACTTTTGAATCTTGTTGAATCATTTCAATTTAGAATTTAAACCAGTTGTACAATTGATTACAATTTCTCTGCAACCAAACAGAGCATTGAGATTTTTCTTCTTTAAAACTGTTAATTATATTTAGATTAATCACTTTGGTTATGTTTATTTATGCAGGTTTATTGGTTTCGATATTGGAGACTTATTAGCATGGTAAATTGATGTGTTAATTTGGGAGGGGTCAAGCTAAATTAAGTTTGCAACTTTTTGATTAGCACAAAATTTTTGGATTATTGGTTTATTGTGGGTGTGGAGTCATGAGATTATAGTTGTAATGAGAATTTGGACTTCTGGTTTTGGTGAAAAGGTTGTATTTATTGTAAGAAATGGGTGTGAACTACTTAGCAATTTCAGCGGCATCTACAGTTTTAAGCTTTGTGGGTCTTCAGTTGTGGACAGAGTTTTCATTAGATAAACTAAGAACGGATGGGTTACTTGCTGAGAATATTATTCATTTGGAGAGTGACAACCGTGCCCTTGAGCTGAATTTTGGTTCTTATGCTACAGTAGCATTGCTGGGAAATTTTGTACTCAATGTTTTTGTTGTACTTATTCTTTGTCTCAAGGTAAGTTTGATTGTTTGCAATGTGAATATTTTTAAGAATTTTCAGTAGTGATGCCTTGATCATGCACAAATTTTTTTTCGAAGTGGCCATGTGCCAGGTTAAGTAATATGAGGAATAGGATATAATCAAATGTGTCGGTATGTTATATAATTCTTGCTATAGTTTGTGTTTTTATTGGCATGATTGATTTTCTGATGATGCCAATTTCTTTGGTTCTGTCAAGTATGATCGATCATCTTGTGATTATGCTGGTTAATTGGATCAGTTACTTTGATTTAATGGTTCGGTTTTCTGATTTTCCTTTGCAGACTATATTCTTTGTGGAGTTATATCCTGCTGAAACGCGAAAATTTGTGGAACGTCTTATCAATTACCTTATTTACAAGGTAAATACTCATTAGAATTGGTTTGTTGCAAAAATTTAAATATGTGCTTAGTAGTTTATTTAAGTTTATGACACTGAAGTTTACAAGTAGATACTAGCTGGTCCTTTTTCTCTGTTTTGTTCGAAGTAACTCTTTAGGAGAATATTTTTTCAAACTGAAAATTTTTCTTGAGAGAGACTCTATGCCTGAGTATATAATGAGATTAAACGAGGCCGTAGAAGACCGTAGTAAGACAACCAAAGTTAATGTTTTTTAAGGTTGATCTTGGCTAGGGGAGTACCTCGATCATCCATAGTGCAGAAATGGTTTCCTTCTCTCGGAGAACATGCATGAATGGGTGCATCCATCCCACAAACTTCTGTGTCGTCATTACTGAACATGGAAAAGGTATGGTCAGCCCTCAGAAGGGTTTTGGACAAGAACTAATTGATGAGAGAGAGAGATAGCTCTATTAGTTGATGATAAGTATGTCTTGAAGTTGTTTGGTTGCAAAACTTGTGTCAATTTTTTTTTTGATTTCGATGAGGTTGCTTATATTCTATGCAAACTGGGGTTCCCGTCATTATGAAGAATCTGAGCAACTTTGATATCAGCTTCTGTCATCATCTTATGGTGAAGAGTTTCTGCTGTGAGAAGTGTTTGTGTTTCTTCTTTTGTGGGGATGGGTCTTTATCTATTTGAACATTGGCTAATTTATACAGCTAATGTAATTAAAGAAAGATGGATTTCCTTATAAGTGTCTGTCATTTTGAGTTAAACAAGTCTTTTTCATTGGAGATTTATGTAGTGGACTTTTGTTGGATGACTGTAAGGTACGGAAGAAAATATGGGTTATTAACTAAGTCTGACTTATTTATTTCTTAATTCAAATAACATGCAGAGAGTTGGGCAGCTTGTAGGATAATGTATTCAGTAATATCATATTATCATCTTGATTGGGCTTTATGATTTGTACAACCAATTAAAGGAATAATGATTCTGCCATTTGTGATGCATGCTCACACTTTTGCTAATATTGCTGTGTGCAGTGCGCCAATTGATGATTTTGGAGCCCTCCCTTCTCCTTGACTTGTATTACCCGAAACAGAATCAAGTAGTTTAGTTCTGATTTGAGTAGGTTCATAATAGGGAATACTCTAATGCTGGGTTTTTTTTTTTCCGCCCTTAACTCTTCCTCGGCCAGGCTTGGGCAGAATAGGAATATTTGTAGGCATGCGATGTGCGTTTGCAGGAAGAAATTTGAGAGGGAAGCAATGAAACTCAAGAGCGATTATATGAACATTATTGAAATTAAATTCTAAATTTTGATGTTATTTATGTTGCACATCTGTCTTTGATTCTACATAGGTCTTGTAGTTTTGTCCTTCTGGAAGAGGATCTGAAGGGCTTAAGGAGTTTGGGATTATGACTAATGGATGCCATGTTGGAATGGTAGAATTGAATATTAGATAGATGAAAGGAGGCATTGCAGAAGTTGTTGATCATGTGTATCAAACTTCAGGGATTGTTAATGCATGATGAATAAGAATATGATAACTTTTAAAGAACTTAATATGATCTTCAGATCTATAAAACACAAGAAAGCCCATTTAAATGGGATGAGGTTCCCAGTATGTAAGATTGGCTTATAAATGAGCCTCCTGGTTCTTGTGCTGCGTTGCCAACTGATGAGGGGTATATTCCCAGATTTCCTGTTCTAAACTATTCTCGTGACTAATATTAGTCATCACTGTTGTGCAGCTGATTTGATATTAAAATTAAATCATTTTTTGATTTTGTAAGAAGACGGCTGAATCGTTGTTGATCTGAAATTTATTATGTTGAGTCTTGAGTCATGAAAGTTTCTACCTTCTTTAGGAACATTTGATCTTAGTCATCTTGATAAGCTTCATGTTCTAATTTTCTCTAATAATTCAGTGGTTGTATGTGTGGTTGATTTGAACAGGGAACATTTCTGCCTCTGGTTGTTCCACCAACAGTATTTCAAGCAGGCCTGTGGTCAGTCTGGTTAACTGTTCTATGTTCTTTAAAGGTATATGACACAGCATGTTATCATGGAAATGTCAGGAAATTCAAATGCAATCTATATCATAACGTCTGATGCATATTGAGCAGATGTTTCAAGCTCTGGCAAGAGACCGACTTGAACGATTGAATGCATCTCCGTCTGCAACGCCGTGGGCATATTTCCGTGTATTTTCAGCATTACTGTTCGTTCTCTGTGTAGACATTTTCTGGTATTGCCTGATGCCCTCTGCTATTGATAAATAACATGTCAATTATGACCTGGGAAATGTTTTAAGATCTAAATTTTTCCATCATTTAGTTTTCTTTTATTGTATCATATGTTGTAATCTGTATATTCCTTCACCATTAATTAAAGGCTTAAAGGAAGTATCGTAGAATGATAATCTCTGTTTCGATTGTACAAAATCCTGTCTCTGATCCCCTTCTATTACCGTCTGCGAAAAAAGGGGAAAAGGGGAAGGATAAGTTACTGTCAGAAGTTTGTATCATATCACAGATTACGAAGTCACTGCGCGTTATTGTTGTCTGTAATTATAAGCTGAAAAAATAAATGCCCTCCATGTTCTGAGAATATCCATTGCAACCTAGTCCTAGAGTAGACTTGTGGCCATTTTTTCCATTGCAGGAGTCTATGAAATTCTTTTGTCCAAGAGTATGATCACATTTCTGAGGGTGTCTGATGTGTGTTAAAGTAGTATGTCTTACTGGATAATGTCACTTTACACACCGTCTCCGTACACAGTTGCAAATGCAGGATACAAGATTTTTGCTTGCATCACCTTTTAAACCTTTAATCACTAGTTTAGAAAATACTGTAAATTTGAATGGCTTAATATAGCTGAGAAATGCCTCTTATGTTTATCCTTTGATGCTTACAGGATAAGGATGTGTCTGGTAATATACAAAACACTGGGTTCATCTATGTTCCTGTTATTTTTTGAGCCTTTCAGTGTTGCTTTTGAGACCATGCAGGTAATTTTATGAGAATTATGCAAAATACTGCATAGATTTATGAACTTTGTTTTGTTTGTCTGTTTTGTTTTTTTCGTGTTTTTGATATGGTGTCGGACCTTCATTGATAGTCATTTGGTCCCTAAAATGTTCTGTAGGCCATTTTGGTTCATGGTTTTCAGTTGCTTGATATATGGCTGCACCATTCAGCAGGGAACAGCACCAACTGTGAAAGGTCAAAATTTTTTGACGCATTAGCTGCAGGTGCTTCTTCCAACTTTCAGGTTCATATTGATATATAAATGTCATATCTTTTGGTTCTACCAGGGATGGTTGGGTGTTCCAGAGCTTGGCAGTTGTATCTTTGCCATTTCATTTATTATGCCAAAAATAATTTATATATTTTATGCAATTTTGCAATCAAGTCTTCTTCTTCTTTTGGATAATTAAAATTCTATCTTAGCCGCCCTAGTGAATTCTCTTTTTCTTTATTCAAAGGTGAGATCCTATGGATAAACAGTAAAAGCACAGTTATTTTTTGCACTCAGATTTTAGGCATGGCTGAGCTTGGTTTTATAAGTTAGAGATATGATCAGTAGTCATATTTCTGCTTATTTTTCTCAATTAGTATCTGCTTATTGTTGTTATATAGGTTCTCTACAGATTCAAAGTTTGGCTTTTCCCTTTAGTTGTTTTTGTTTAAACTTGTTTGCTTTTTTTTTTTTTTGGGTCTTTCCCGCACTTTTGAACTGGTTTCTTTCTTTATTCCTAGTCTGAGTACAGCCTTTTTACTTTCAGGTAGTTGTCAGCTTATGCAATTTCGTCATGTTTATAGTGGTTTTAACAAGTCTGATTTGGCAATGTACCTGCAGGTTCATTGTTGGAATGGAAAGGCATTCTTATCCGTAATTTTGGATTCTTACTGGACATGGCTACGTTGCTGATGGCACTTGGTCATTATGTGCATATTTGGTGGCTTCGTGGCATGGCATTTCATCTTGTTGATGCAGTCCTTTTATTAAATATACGTGTAAATATTTGTGTAATATGCCATTTATTTTCACTTTGAAAATATCAACATCCAATCATGTGGTCATTTATATATTAATACATTATGTCAAGTACCTTTTTTTAATCTAGCAGCTATTTTGACAGGCCTTGCTAAGTGCAATCGTAAAGCGTATAAAAGGATTCATTAAACTGAGGATAGCTTTGGGGCACCTTCATGCTGCACTTCCTGATGCAACATCTGATGAGCTACGTGCATATGATGATGAGTGTGCTATCTGCCGAGTATGCTTTCTTATTTAGTTGTTTGCCTTTTAGCTTTCTTTTATTCTCTGAATTGTTATGAACTGTGAAAAATGACAGGAGCCCATGGCAAAGGCTAAAAAGCTGCTCTGCAATCACCTTTTCCATCTTGCGTGCTTGAGATCTTGGTATGGTTATGTTATTTGTTTCTGTCACCCTTAGGTGGTGTATTTGTTGATTTATGAGGCTTAAATAGTTATTTGAAATTGCAGGTTGGATCAAGGTTTAAATGAGATGTACTCATGTCCCACTTGTCGAAAGCCGCTTTTTGTGGGCAGACCTGAAAATGAAGCAAACCCTCGTGCTGGGGAAGTTTCAAGTGACGAGCAGTTAGCTCGTCAATTAAGTATGGGGCTTGATAGGCAAAACAATACTGGACAAACCCTGCCTACTGGTGTTTTCCCAAATCAGACACAGCCCCATGTGGAAGGCAGTCCTTGGAGGTTGAGTCCCTTACTTTATATAGACATTTAGTTTCTCTTGCTTTGAAAAGAAAGTAATATTGAAGTACACAACATATATTTTGAATTATCTTAACTCTGATATGGCTTGCCGTAGATTAGTTTGTTGGTAGTTGGTAGCTAGTACTTGGATTAAGGGGACATCCTAGACTTCTAGCTCCATGGTGGATGACTTAAACATAGATCTTTGCTTTGATTTCCGTTGATTCCATTAGCAGACTACTTGACATCTTCATATGATACAGTGGTAACCAATTTAAATGGGATGTGATTTGAAAAATTTGTCATGATGTTATTTATGATTGTTTAAAGCAAGAAAATGGCACAACTTTTGTAAATATTTGTGGGAAAAGGACATTTACATCCCATAGTTTGACAAATGGTCACAAAAATCCTCTTGTTTTCAAAAATGGCCCCACAGACCCCTTTGGGACATAAAGACCTCGTTTTTTCACAAATTTATTTTGCAAAATTCATGCATAATAGTTATAATTTTTTTTTAACAATGTTGTACTTATTGGTTGTTCATTTTGCCGTAATTTATTCTTTCTCCTGCTGCTCTGTAGGAATGCAGGACTGGATTCAAGTTGGTTGCATGCTTGGCAAAGCCAAGGTGCTGATGGAGCTGGTCCCTCCACTGCTATGAGATCTGTTGGATTGGACAGAGTTCAGATGATGATGAGGCATCTAGCATCTGTAGGAGAAACCTATGCTCAGACTGCCATTGAAGATACTTCTTGGAGTCTATGGCCCCTTCAGGCGGGCACATCTGGTTCACCCATTACACCTGCTGTTCCAGGAAGATACCCTGGAAACACAGGTGGTGTACATACAAGGTCTGCCTCACTCTCTGTAAATGGCAACATTGCAAACATACTTGTCATGGCTGAGACTGTAAGGGAGGTTCTGCCACATATCCCAGAAGATTTAATTTTCCAGGTACATTTGGATTTTATGTTTGATTGTCCGCTTTGGTCTTGGGTCAATAGAATTTTACAATTCTTCAATTCGGGTCATATCACTGAAGTTTATATCAACCAATCCATTGAGATTTCTGCTGAGCAAGAAATATTTAGTTTCCCAGTTGTTATTCCTTCAAGTGAGCCACTACTCCTGCTAGACTTTTAGCCTTTTAAAATATGCCACCATTAAGTCTCATACACTCTTGGTATGTTAATTCATGCTTTTTGAGACCCGCCCTTTTTGGTTGTTCTGAATTTCAATCTGTTTGCGTAAAGAATGAATGAATCAAATGTTGCAGGACTTGCAGAGAACAAATTCAGCTACCATTACGGTGAATAATCTTCTTCAAATGTGATTGCTTGCTTCTTTCTTAGTTGCGAGCTTCAGTGCTGTTCTATGTCCTACATGTAACTCATATTTAAAGGATCCCCCGCTGCAAAGGTAGTCAATTCACTACACAGGCTGCTGCTTTCTTCTGCTTTTTCTGTTTTCATTTTGCTTTTTTAAATTTAAATATAGAGAAGCTCCTCCGTTCTCTGTATATAAAGGCAGCTCCATTAAAAAACTGTTCTGTTCTTATGGAATAACCAAAAAAAAAAGAAGAAATAAATGGAATACGTATAATATATAGCTATTGTAACAATGTAGCATATCAAAGATAATGTTGGCATGTTGCTATAAATACATGGACAGACTGGTATATGCTGTCTGGTTTTGATACTGCTGAATGTTGTCTTGACTGAAACTTGTCAAATAATTTCCTTCCATTTTACTCTCTACTCTATGTTCATGGCGTGTATGCAATCCTACCCAAAATGCTAAAATAGTTTGTAATATAGATCATTTAGAAAAACCAATATAAGTATATTCCACATGTAGATAGTCTATTAAGTTTCATAATAAACCAAATCTTTTTGAAAATAGTAATATTAATAAATAATTTAGATTTTATAAACTGGTCAAGTTAGAAGAAGATTTCCTAATAAGAATTAAATTTTAGAATTAGTTTAGCAGTAATAAATAATTGACAGGAAATAACTTTAAAAAGCCTAGTTGGTAAAAGTCATTTGACAAATTAAGAATTTACCAACGTTTTTTTTATCGTTGGAAATTCCGCCGTTAAATCATCCATTTCGAACTTAAGCGGAGCAGGTAAATCCCCGGCCGTTCCAGACTCTTACTTCTTGGATTCGAACCCATGACCTCAAGGTGAGATCTTAAATGTTACACCACCAAGCCACGTCCGGGATAAAAATTTACCTGACATGTATATAGGAATAATAATAATAGGTGTTTTAAGCCAAGAAAGAGAGATTAGACACAAGTTCATTTCTATTTATATGATAGTAGGTTTTATGATCATGAATAGGCACAAATAACTAGTGTAAAAATAGATCTTTAAAATAAAATAACAATTGTATAATGTATTCCAAACATTGATGAATTTTGTGAACACATAAAACTTAGTATATAAGTTAGAGGATATAAAATGTGGTGAATTTGAAAACCTTAGATAAATATTTTTGAATATGATACGATTTGAAAAGTTTTAACTCCATCATAAATTGGAATATGATATAATATTCTTTTTCACTTAAATAATGATAACAGATATATGTATGTTTTGGGCTATATTTTAGTCTTAGGCTTTGCTCATGGTGTGTATGTAAGCCTACCCAGAAGATCATTCATTTCTTCTTCATCTGATTCCGCCTTGGTTACGGTGAAAGTCATTCTTCTGTCCATAGGATAAATGGCAGTTGCTGTAAAAAACTTCTCTTGTTTCGGAGAAATAAGTGGCTCGCGAGGAATGGAAAGAAACATATTCTATTACCCAAAATGATAAATAATTTTTTTGAATATGATATGATTTTACACGTTTTAACTCCATTATAAGTTATGATAAGATCTTCTTATTCACTTACATATAACTTATGATAAGATCTTCTTATTCACTTGCATATAACTGTTTCTTGAATTAAAACCCGAAAGCTGTCTCTTTAGTAGAAAGTACAAATATCCGCGTGTAGACCACGACACCGAATCGTGCAAGGATTTTAAGAGGAAAAATGCTGAAACACATAATATAGATCTCAGAGAAAGACGTGTAGGATAGACGTACGAATGATTTGATATGTCTGTTTACTAATATTTTGACATATATATATTAAATTTAAAATTAACCAATAATAATGGAGAAAGAAAATTATTATTTAACACATGTCATATATTTATTGGTTATGTAATTTGAATTTGTCCTATATAAATTTCTCTCCTTTTATTATTATACTATATTATATTTTTTTGCCAATTGACAATCACACATCACTATGTTGTCAACTAACCCACTGTCTAGCCCCTAAACTAGTAATTACACTTACTCCAAAAAAAAATATATATATATATAGTAATTAATTGTATGTACATATCATGAATTGTTTTAGTACTTTGATAGGATATATATATATATATATATATACAAGCACCCTATCTTATTGTATAACATTGAACTTTTTAGCATATAAAAGTTTGTTTATCATAAGGTAATTATAGACACTTTTATTGACCAAGATGAACTCGAAAGGGTATTCGACAGTTTTAAAATGATTTGTATAAAATAATGCTGGGGGTAAGTTTTTTTGTCAAGTTAATAAGGTGTCAAATAGCAACAATTACGGAGCCACAACCATAAAATTAAACGACAACAATTGGAGTTTTATAGTTCAATGGACAGACAGGAGCTTGTAAATTTTGGACTCCTGTGCGTTTGCTCTCTCTTTCACTTTAACCTTTTTGACTCTCTTTTAATTAATTGTTTATTTAAACAGCCCACGAATTTGTGATGGATGTTTCCAAGGGTTCTTGCAAAACAACATGGGTGTTTGAGGACATGTTTTAGGGTTTAAGATTTCATCTTGAGGTCCTAAATTTGAATACAGTTAGTATGTTTTTTGTAAGAATATGAGACAGTCGGGGGTTTTACCTGCTACATTTAATCCAGAAAAGAGTGGTTTGGCGGTAAGATTTCCAACAATTCTAAAAAAAAAAACAACAAAAAAAAACAAGGGGTGTTCAAATCTCGGGAGGAATCGGGTGAAGCTCGATTGTTTATTTTAACCAAGGCTTGAGTATTTAATATAGACTTCCCTTGTTGCTTCAGTTAACGAAATCAAACATATAGTTAAATAATTAACACAGATTTTGATGCATGGCATTGATACATCTGTGTCTTTTTTTAAGGCTTAAATTTCGCATCTCATGTTTATATAAATAAATATCATTCATTCATTCAATATGAAACAAGCAGTACGCTGCTCCTCTTACTGCTAGAAGCGAGAGTTAAAGCTTAAAGGGGAGACATGGGAGGCCAATATTATTATTGAATACATGCTATTCATTTTCCTTCATACGTATATATACGTCTCATCACTCACTGACATTCATGTTCTTATAAGGGAGTTGTCTTGTCTCTTCCAAAATACCCCCACGTTTTCCACACTTTTTAATTTTCTCTACAAATTATAATAATCAATAATTTTATATTTAACCCTAAATCTTCATCAAAATGTCCTCAGTATTTTCTCTTTTCATCTTCTTCTTGTGTGTTTCCATGCATGCATGCAATGCTCGCCATTTTGGTGTCATCCATAATGCTTCTTGCCTGGTTGGTGCTCTTTATGCAAATTTTCTAGACTGATTTCCATTATTTTTTCTGAAGTTTTATTTTTTTGGGGGGTTTAATTTACTGTTCGTGCAGGATTGTGATAAGGTCAAGGCACTCGAATTATATTCAAGCGAAAGAGGAAGAAAGAGTGATAATGGCAGTGCAATAAATACTGATCAAGAAGCAAGGGCAAATGACTCGAAGGTGTTATCAGGTTCAGGTCCTGTTTCAGTCTTGCCCGTCAAGAATCATGCAATTGCAAACAAACCCCCTGGATTTTTCTCTGATTATTCTCAACCAAGAACTCCTACTCCTTCAATTTTTGCTTTTATTTCTTTTGATCTCATTAAAGACCTGTGTCTAGCGTAATTGTCAAATATTAATTTATTATCCGCTTATTCAAGAGTTCAAACCTTCAAAATAATTTCTCGATATATCAGGATATTTCTCCGACCCTCACTATAACGTGCACAAGATACAACCATCTTTTGATCCTCATTAACCCTTAGTTACTTACACATCTTGCTTCCTAGCTAGTTTCTACAGCTAATCTCATTCTGATCTAGCTAGCTATCAGTCCATCACTTTTCAATCTTTTTTAACTAATTCATATGTAGCCTAAAGAGCCTTGAATTTAATCTTTGCAGTTTGGACTCTGTACATTTGCTTCTTAAATATTAATTTATTGTCATCCTCTATTAATTAAGAACCAGTTAAATTATTTTTCTGTTTTGTTTTTGATGACCATCTTCTTCTTTCTTAATTGTCTTGTTAGCTATATCGTTGTTAGTATTGTTCATTGATAGGGTTGAAACATGCAGGACGTGAGATTTTTGAGTCCTCTAATCATGTGGGTTTGCTTAAGGCAGCAAGCTTTTTAAAGGTAAATAAATAAATAAATAAATACATATATATATATATAAATTATGTATGTTGCATTTATATGAAAGAAAAGTTTGGGCTTTTAATAAGAATTAAAGATACTGTCCGGAGAGAATTAAAGCTTTTTAAAGCCACAATGGCTTGGGGGAATTAGTTTGTCACCCAACCTAATAAATATCTAGAACTAAAAAATCAATTTAAAATTTTAAACCGCGTGTATATATATATATATATATATTTAAAAAGTACGGCATCTTTTCAATAAAAAAAAAAAAAAAAAATTAATAGTAATAAATGGAAAGTATCTTAATTGAATGTATGCAGCTTTAATTAGATAATTTCCCTTTATCAACTTGCAAAAGTTCGTATTTAGTGGTGTAGGGTTTATAATCTCACATTGAGATTATGATTTCGAATCCAGCAAGTGTGTTTCTTTGTTTCTTGTAAGAATCTGAGATAATCAGAAGTTTTATCTACTCCGCTTAAACCTGGAAGGGATTATTTGACGGGGAGTTTCCAATGATTTAAAAAAATAAAAAAAACTTGCAAAAGTTCCTTAGTAAATTTAACTGTAATGAGATAATCGTTCCTTTTTTTTATTAAGAACATGTGTGATTCATAGTTACCTATCTTTTTCTTCAAGAAATTAAGTATTGATTACTCATTATTGGACATCTAAATTAAATTGGGCCAAATGGATGAAAATCATTATTTGAGCATTGGAAGATTAATGCTCTTGTAGAGTAAAATAAACGTTAGTTTGATTATAATTTTAAATTGATTAGAAATTAAAACACACACAAACATATAAATATAATGAAGAAGAAAATAATTTAAGGACAATTTAAACAAAAACAAGAGAAAAAAAATGATTGATTAAATCCCTAATGGTTTTAACACACGACTCTGTCTATGTGTTGATAATGTAGGGATCAAGAAGGCGAGGTGTAGAATTGAACAATGAGAAAGCTGAAGAAGATCATGTAGCTGCTGCAGTGATGGATTATGAGCCACCACATCAGACACCACCCATTCACAATAGACAAGGCTAACCAGCTTCTGGTGGCTTCTCCCCTTGAGAATCCTCCACCAGAGGTGAATCAAATTGGCCCCATCAACTTTGGCAGTCTTGTTGAAACATCACTTCATCTTTTGAAAATGATTTTCTATTAACTCGATACATTTTCTATTGAATGATATTGTGAATCAATGTTTTGATATGTTTTTTGTGCGCCTTCCCGTACTACGTGAAAAAAGACCTATTTTGATGGTTAAAAAATTATCATCTGAAGGGGTTTATGATAGTTTTTGTATCGATCATCGTACATGCAATCATATCATATGCGAGAAAAATTTGTTACGATACGTGATAAAATTAACCCGTCATAAACCTCCTATTAGTGTGATAAAATTTACCTGTCATAAAACTGCCATTAATTTGTCATAGTTCATTTAGTGAGAAATATAGTTCAAATTAATATTCTGTCACAATAAGTAACAATATTTCAGTCATGAATTTTTTTTCTAAAAATATATTAATTTATTATTATTATTATTATTTTTTGCTAATTAAATTATAAAATCATAAAATAAATAAAATAAAAAATACAAATCCATGAACATTAAACAATTACATAAATAATTAAACATCCATCAATAATACAAATATCTTTAAATTCATGAATCGAACTAGTAAAATAAAATTTAAAGTTCCTTATGAAGAACCTTTTTCCCCTAATTGCAGTAGAATATAGAAAGAAGTACTTGTTCGACATCGTGTTCAAAGTGACTGCACTCAGTCATAAAATAACAAAAAGGTTTATATATAAGTTTTTACCGCTCTTTTTCATTGAAAGATAATTTGATAAATTGATCCCTCGAACAAACCTCACTTAAGCAGTGAATTTGTTTAGTCAGTAGGGAATCAAAACAAACTTAGCAAGCAGATAAGAAAATCACAGAGACACATATTTACGTGATTCAGGGGAGAGTGACTCCAACTTACGTTTACGGGAGTAAGAGAGGTATTTTATTATCTGCTCGGGGCCAAGACCGACCCGAGCTACAAGTGGAGTTTAGAGCTTACAAAGAGTGTACAACACCTTGGGTCTTACAACATACCCATTACACTTCTCTCAAATGATCGGGGACCGACCAACTTTCTTTCTCTATCACTAATTAGCAACTCTTTGCTTTTTACAAGTAGTAAGACGCCAAAAAAGCTAACCATTGAATCTGAATTTTCATCCCCTTTATATAGGCTCACAAATATGCTATTTCACCAACCCATGACATCAGCCGACATCACCAAACCATCATTGCCCTATGCTCATTCATTTTGACACTTGACTCAACTACCCTCTATCAGCTGTGGATGCTGGTTTTCGCTTGAGGTCCACAATCGAGAATTTATAGTATAAGACACTAGGGATCTTGCAAAACAAAGGTAGAATGAGCAGGGAGTACTGCCCACCGGTGTGGTGGGAGCCGTAGGCTCTCCGACGCCCAAGTCAGTAATGTGAAAGAGAAGAAAGTAGGAAGAACAAGGCTTGATGTTACCTCAATCTCCGTTTGTTTGCCGTGAGGGCGGGGTGTTGGTATTTTGAGGGTGAGATGCAATAGAATTGTCTGATGTTCCCTCCCCCTTCTATGTTATCACTCTTTTTTTTATAGGCCTCCCTGATGTGAGGTCTTTCTTCTACCCGTTGGGGTCTATGTAACTGATGGCTTAATGAAGGTGTTTATGTCTAGTAACTGATGACTTGATGAGGATGTTTATGTCTTGTAACTGACGACTTGATGAAGGTGTTTATGTCTTATAGCTGATGGCTTAAACGGTCATCCAAGGCAGATAATTCAGTGGCGGTGGGATTTGGGCTGGATTTTGATGGTGGGCCTTGGATCTCTGGTCTCGTGGTTAGGCCAGAGGGGAAATGTCGATTTTACTCTTGGGCCCAATTTTGACCCGTACAATTTTTCCCATACTCTATAAGTTTAGAAGCCCTAGACTTGGAGAGTACCGTTGCACATATTGAATGAATCAGGACATGGTAAGTTATTTTACTGATCTTGACAGAGGTTCAATGCTAATCCACACGATGTTCCGTCATACGAATTGAGGGAGTTTGTCCTCAATTGTCTTGTCCTGAATCATTCGATGGGTATTCCAGGTTGATTGATACATATGGTGGTTCAGGAGGTAACTTCAATCAACAAACTCCCTCAATTCATATGGTGGTTCAGGAGGTAACTTCAATCAACATAGTCGTATGGACTAAAATAGGAAGAATTCATGTCTTCTTGTGACTCGATATGAGTCCATTGGGGATGTCCTCGGTTGACTGAACCTGATGAAGATTCAGGAGTTGTTTCACTCCATATGTTGTATGAACTGAGGAGAGACCGTATCTCCTTTTGATTCGTCATAAGTCCAAGGGGAATGTCCCTGGTCGACTAAACCTTTTGAAGGTTCATGAGTTGTTTCACTCGACATGTTGTATGGACTGATGGAAATCCATATCTTCAATTGACTCCAGATGACCCTATGAGGAATGTCCCATGTCAACTCAACCAGATGAAGGTTCATGAGTAATCTTACGCGACATGTCGTATGGAATGAGAGATGTCCATGTATTTATTTGACTCGACATGTCGTATGGACTAAGGGAAGTCCATATCTTCAATTGACTCCATATGAGCCTATGGGGAATGTCCATGTCGACTGAACCTGATGATGGTTCAGGAGTATTCTCACCCGACATGTCGTATGGACTGAAAGATGTTCATGTATTTATTTCACTCGACATATTGTATGGACTGGGGGAAGTCCATGTCTTCAATTGACTCCACATGAGCCTATGGGGAATGTCCCCTGTCGACTGAACCTGATGATGGTTCAGGAGTAATCTCACTCGACATGTTGACTGAACCTGATGATGGTTCAGGAGTATTCTCACCCGACAAGTCGTATGGACTGAAAGATGTCAGTGTATTTATTTGACTCGACATATCGTATGGACTTAGGGAAGTCCATGTCTTCAATTGACTCCACATGATCCAATGGGGAATGTCCCCTGTCGACTGAACCTGATGATGGTTCAGGAGTATTCTCACCGACATGTCATATAGACTGAAAGATGTCCGTGTATTTATTTGACTCGACATGTCGTATGGACTGAGAGAAGTGCATGTCTTCAATTGACTCCACATGAGCCTATGGGGAATGTCCCCTGTCGACTGAACCTGATGATGGTTCAGGAGTAATCTCACTCGACATGTCATATGGATTGAAATATGTCAGTGTATTTATTTGACTCGACATGTCATATGGATTGAGGGAAGTCTATGTCTTCAGTTGACTCGACATGATTCATTGGGGGATGTCTGTGGTCGACTGAACCAGATGAAGGTTCATGAGATAATTCCCACGACATTGTCGTATGGACTGAGGGAAGTCCATGTCTTCAGTTGACTCGATATGAGTCATTGGGGATGTCCCCGGTCGACTGAACCAGATGAAGGTCAGGATAATCCCCATACTACGGGTCAAATTACCATGTGAGTCTTCAATGTCGTTTAGACCAGATGAAGGTCATGTATTGAACTTGACTCTACCACGAGGAATGTTTCCAGTCGACTGAACCAGATGAAGGTCGGGATAATCCTCATACTACAGGTCAAAGAACCAGAGGAATCTTCAATGTCGTTTGGACCAGATGAAGTTTCTATGAAAGTCTTCACTCTACAGACCTGGCGAAGATCCAAGAGTCTTTCCTTATCATACTAGTAGATCTGATGAAGGTCTATGAAGGTCATCACCCATTCTCCTGATGAGGGTCCATGAGACTACGGTCGTATGGACCTGTCGAATGGACTTGATAAAGGTCCAAGAAGGCCATCACTTCTCACTCTACTAGACCTAAAGAAGGTCAATGAGGGTTCTCATTCATCATTCTACAAGACCTGACAAAGGTTAATGAAGGTATAATTTCTCATTCTACAAGGCCTAACAAAGGTCAAGGAAGGTATAATTCCTCATTCTACAAGACCTGATAAAGTTCAATGAGGGTATAATTCCTTATGGACCTTTATCAGGTTCATTCGACTGTAGTCTCATGGTCTGCATATGACATGGTCTCAGATTACAAGTCTCAAGGGATTCTTCATACTACCTAACCTGATGAAGGTCGGTTGATTGGACCTGATGGAGGTCCAATGGATTTTTCATACTACCTAACCTGATGAAGGTCAGTCGATTAGACTTGATGGAGGTCTAAGGGATTCATCATACTATCTAACTTGATGAAGGTCGGTCGATTAGACATGATGAAGGTCCAATGGATTCTTCATACTACCAAACTTGATGAAGGTCGGTCGATTGGACTTGATGGAGGTCCAAGGGATTTTTCATACTACCTAACCTGATGAAGGTCGGTCGATTGGACTTGATGGATGTCCAAGGGATTTTTCATACTACCTGACCTAATGAAGGTCGGTCGACTGGACATGATGGAGGTCCAAGAAGGTTATTCATTCTACTATGTATGATAAAAGATTCCCTATGTAGTCTGGAGTGGGCGATATTAAATCAATGTCGTATGGAGATGATGACTAATCTTTCATGTCTTCTGAGGAAGGTGACATCCATGTCTTGTCGAATGGGATCTTGAATAAGTGTAAAGCCTCATACGTGTCATGTCGAGTGAGACATTCGCCTCATGCTGAATGTAATGTTCAGTGGGATATTCACCTCATGATGAACCTTCATTTGGAGCATCATTCTTGAGTTGAGTCTACATCATTGTATATCGAGTGGGACATCATCTCATGATGTATCTTCTTTTGAAGTATCTTTCTTAAGTCGAGTCTACATCTATTTATCAAATGAAACTTCAGCCAATAGCTGATCCTTCCTTCATGTCGTGTCGACTAGAACCTTAGCCTCTAACTAAGACCTATTCCTTGTCGTGTCGAGTGGTGCTTCAGCCACTAGCTAGGATTTCTTCCATGTCGTGTGGAGTGGAACCTCAGCCTCTAGCTAAGACTTTTTCCTTGTCGTGTGAAGTGGAGCCTCAGTCTCTAGCTAAGACTCATTCCTTGTCGTGTGGAGTGGAACCTCAGCCTCTAGCTAAGACTTCTTTCTTGTCGTGTGAAGTGGAGCCTCAGCCTCTAGCTAAGACTCATTCCCAGTCACGTCGAATGGACTCTATATCAAATACTAAGACTTCATCAAGTCATGTCGAATGACACATTTACCTCGTGCTAGGTCTTCTTCCATCTCATGTAGAATGAGATCTTAAACAAGTGTCAAACCAGATATGTAGAGTGTCGAGTGGAATCTGTGCTCAATTCTAAACCATCATATATGTAGTGTCGATTGTGATCTTTAGCAAGTGATAAGCTGGTAAAGTTGACTGGGATGTCCACGCCAAGTCTTCATTAGAGTATTGTCCATCGGGATATCCTCTTCATACCAACTCTTCATACATGAAGTGTCGATCGAGGTGATCATGCCAGATATATTGCTTCATCATATGAGTGATAGGAAAATTGGTTCTACCAGAGGGAAGTTTATTGTTCTTTTCTTAGTCGACTGGGAGAGGTATGTTGATTGGGCCAGATGATTTTTTATGTTGTCGATTGGAGCAAATGATTTTCTCACTAAGTTGGAGTTTTATGATGATGATTTTTTTAAAGTAGCCAATGAATACTTATGTGGGAAACTATGATATCCCTAAGGTGACAATGGGTGATCTATGGCTCTTTCTTTTTGATCTAATTAAATTAAATGATAACTTATTGAGATGTATTACTAACATATCATTTATTATGGAGGTTGGGAGGATTCATGCTTCTCTCATTGTGATGGCTGATAGAACTTTCTCTCTTCTTCTCCCTCTTATCCTCCTCCCACCTGATCTCGATTTGGGCTCGAGCCATGGCTTGATATATTGTGTAGCACCAAAATTTAGTGAGTTTTTATAGAGTCACTTTTCTGAAAGTAATCCATTTTTGAATGCTTCCACTGCAGTGGGTTGGTGAAGATATGAGGTTGTTATCCTCTCTTTATTAAAGCGATCCATGTAGCATCGCAAAGACTCTCTTCTCCGTTGCTGGATGGCATTGAGGTCATTGGTGGTTTTCTCAAGCTTGTAAAAACTTACAAAATGTTCTGTAAATTTATTTGCTAGCTGTTGGTAAGACTCGATAGATATGTATGGCAGATTGATGAACCAGGTGAGGGCAGGACGAGCTAATATTTCTCCAAATCCCCTGCACATTCCAGCCTCCCATTGGTGAGGGGCCAGACCCCTTGACATCATCTTGCATTTGTAATGGACAACATGGTTGTCTGGGTTAGTTGATTCATCATACATCTTCATATCTGGAGGACTGAACTTCATTGATGGAAGTGATGATCTCCAAAAATGGAGTATCATAAATTTTTCAGCCCGACTTTTCCTTATTAATAGTTTGACACTGGAGATGTTGGATAAAATTCCTTCCTTGAATTCTAACATTTCTTTGCACATGTTGGAGGTGACTTGTTGTGCTTGGTCGATAGGGAAATTGGTTCATTTCTTTGATCATTCCGGGGGTGGTCGTCTGACGGTGGATCATCATTTGGCACATCGTTGAATGCCCCCAAGAGATTGGATGATATTGTATGATTGCTGAGATTGTCCGGAGTGTCACGTTGTTGGGAAGTTGAGAAGATTTGCTCCAGTCGCTTCTGGAGGGTTATATTGGAGCTTCGCTTTGCTTGACTCTCTTCTTCTAAAGCGCGTAATCGTTCTTGGAGTATGGCCAGCTGCGTGGTCATAGGATTTGGTCTGCTCACTGCTAGAAGCCATAGTTGGCCGTGTTTTAGGAATCGTAGATTGAGAGATCTTTGTCTGTTATGAATCACTAAGGCCCCACGGTAGGCGCCAAATTATGGATGTTGGTTTTCGCCCGAGGTCCACAATCGAGAATTTATAGTATAGGACACTAGCGATCCTGCAAAGTAAAGGTAGAATGAGCATTGAGTACTGCTCACCGGTGTGGTAGGAGCCGTAGGCTCTCTGACGCCCAAGTCAGTAATGTGAAAGAGAAGAAAGTAAGAAGAACAAGGCTTGATGTTACCTCAATCTCTGTTTGTTTTCCATGAGGGCGGGGTGTTGGTATTTCAAGGGTGAGATGCAATAGAATTGTCTGATATTCCCTCCTCATATATGTCATCATTCTTTTCTTTTATAGGCCCCCCTGATGTGGGGTCTTTCTTCTACCTGTTGGGATCTATGTAACTGATAACTTAATGAAGGTGTTTAATGTCTAGTAACTGATGACTTGATGATGTCTTGTAGCTGATGGCTTAAATGGTCATCCATGGCAGATAATTTAGTGGCGGTGGGATTTGGACTGGATTTTGATGGTGGGCCTTGGATCTCTGGTCTCGTGGTTAGGCCAGAAGGGAAATATCGGTTTTACCATTGGGCCCAATTTTGGCCTGTACATCACCAGAAACCTATCACTTTGATCTTTTAGCCACTGTTGCACACTTTATTGACGTGACAACATGCAGTTCAACTATTCTGGTACCGTTTTCTCTGGCAGGTCTCTTCCCAATGAGAGCCGTGGACTAACTCTGTCACATCAGCATTCTAGAAGCCCAAACTTCCAAGTAGGGCATACGTCATATGCCTTCAAATACAAAATATCATGTGCTCTCAGCTCTGTTTCTCGATTCAGTATACCGAAATGAATGATGCTTGGTCAGACTTCCTCCGAATTCCTCAAACTTCCTCAACCATGTTGGGTCAGTAACATAGACCACCTCAAGTCGGCTTCTACATATATTCAAATACTGCCAAATCCATCACTTCCTCTTTAGGTCGGGTCAGTATCCCAACTTGCTTCATTATCAGCAGGTTTCGCCATTGGGAGAACTCATCTGTATAGTGTGATCGGGCCCCTCTATATAGTGGGGTCGAGCCCCTCTGTCTGGCTTCAGCCTCTTTTGGCCAAGTACAAACCCTATTCTTCCCCTCATTGATATTTAAACTTCATTGGGGTGAAAAACCACCATCAACATATGTCTCATAGTTCTCGGTATCAATAAGTTGGTGGGTCGATGTTGGGAATTTCAAAAATAATGGTGGTTCAGACCGAACCAATGTTCTCAGATTATGTGCTTCTTGCAAACATTCCTATAGCTATACTCTTCAGGTCCCATTGCTATGTATATCATTAAAGATTCCATTTTCATAATGATTGTCTTTCTTTCATCGCCAACTAAAAAGTTTTCCTAAGGTTTCTAAATTGTCCATAGGAAGATGTGAAGGCATGATGGTATTCCTTAAATACCCATCAAATCTATTAAGTCTTCTTTTTACTTCATCTCCCCAAGCTACCAGGTGTCGGGCATCTGTGTCTTGAGCTCCAAAACTTGGACAACTATGATCAACCGAGCTTGTGGTTCCAATCTAAGCCTTTCGTTTGAATTCAACGATAGTGATATCCCTCACACGTGTCATGAATCCCTTAATCTTGCTTCAATCTGACAACCAAAATCAACTTAACCAGCCTATTAAAGGTCGCTCCTCTTCATTCCTCCACTTTACAACTTCACCGTCTCCAAACACTTTCTCCAAATATTTGAGCAACCTCTAAAACTCTTGTGTTTCTTCAATAACTCTGAGTATTCCTCTTCATCACCAACTTCAAATACCTCAAGTAAGTTATTCCTGATATCTCTCTTTACTTTTGTTTATGCTGATGTCTGTGATGATGGTGATGAACTCTGATGATGTGTTTATGATTTTTTTCTAGGTTTTTTATAAGTTGATATCTTCTTGCTGTGTATACATGTTTCGGGTTGTAATGTGGATATATGGGTATGTATTTCTGGATTTGTGTTTGATTATAGAAAGCATGTGTTTTTAGTCTTTTTGACGTGTTTTCCTTGGTAGTGTTTGTAAATTTATTATTTTACCACTGTTTGAGCGTTTAGAGCTTCGTAGGTTAGTCATTTGGTAGGAACAATTAGATAGAGAACCATATATATACATATTGAGCTCTATTAACCATAGAAGTAGATTTAAAACTAAGTTATTTTGAACTAACCTTCCTCTTTAGGTCGCTCATTAGCAGGAATGTTAGACTCTGAAACTTCTTCCCTAACTCCCCTTAATGTCTTTCCTCCTCTTGTACCCGCCCCACGCCAAACCGAGCCAGTCTCGAGGTTAGATGATTCTGATAATTATGATACAATGCCGACCCCTTCAAAGGAAAAGAACCAATCTTATAGCAAAAGGTACTCCGACTTGAACTAACCCCTCATGTTCTAGAATTCGTTAATCTTGACATGGACAGAGCTTCTACCATAACTAAGGTTGAGCTGGACCATCTTTAGGTGAGGTTCAACATCCCTGAACAAATTACTTTGAGCGTTCCAAAGGATAGAGATCAGGCTAGCCGACCTATTGACAACTAGGTGGCACTTTCCATGACTTTTTCGACATGGGCTTACGCTTTCCCATGCAAGGGTACTTTGCAATGATGCTGACGTTGATGAAATTGGCCCCATGTCAACTCAACTTCAATGGATGAAGAGTGTTGGTGGGGCTCTACGTGATTTAGAGTCGACCTGGACCGGAAGAGCCATCAGTCCCTAAGTTGAAGAGAATATTCTGAATGTATGCCAATCCCAAGGAAAACAAGGGTTGGTATTACCTCTCTACATACGTCGGGCCCTCGCACATAATCTCCAACCTCCCGGCCACCAATATAATTTTTAAGGACAAATGGTTTTGGGTCAGGGATCCATGGGGTAAATATTGGCAAATCTCGGACGAGGACATCACAGTACCTAATGTCTTCAGGGTCGGAGGTAATGACCCACCATTCTCTCATCTTTTCATTTCCCTTAGAATTATCATCTTTTTACTAACAATCCTAAATCCCTTATAGCTTGTCGAGATGATCCTTCCTATGTTCGTTATGCGGTATGGGCTGGAATGAAACATGCATTTCAATTTTTCAGTTATTACCGAGACCTCATCAACCCCATTCCTCTTTTGCTGACCTGGGTCTCACATCGAGTACTCCACCACATCAGTCTAGATAGACTGATAAATGCTAACCCACTGAACTGCTTTGTTACTTTAGATTTTCTGTTTATCATTGTTTTATTATGCTTATTCTCTATTGCTTTCCTACCTGTTTCTTTACCTCTTTCAAGCTTTCCGACCTGTTTCTTTACCTCTTTCAACTAATACTTATATTTTCCTTATTACAGGCATGTCTGGAAAGAAACAGACTCATCTGCAAATTTCTAACGAGGCCATGCGTTTTGCTTCGGGTGGATCAAGTAGCTCCCACCTCTAAGTTACTACTCTTATCCCTCAATTTGCCAAACAAAAGGCACCGATGCATGCCTTGACCCCTTCTCCCCAAACCGCCAATATACCACCACCGAGCCAATCCCAAACACCTACGCCATAACCTTAAAAGACGCCTCCATCAGGTCAGGTTCGAGGCCTCTGAAGAAAGTGCTGAGAGCCCCTCCGAAAAAAAAAGGCTCTAGTTGCTTCTGCATCGGAAAAGAAGGCGATTCCAACCCTGGCAGTGGAGGAATTTCTAGAAAATATGAGGGGAGGCATAGACCATCTCCTGCCAACGATTAATTACTTGGCCGAGCATGTAAATATCAATCAAGCTATGGCCTATGAAAGTCTCTCCCCCGAGGACATTCTTAGCAAAGCTGGCCAATTTCAGGCGAAGGTAATTATTAAAAACTTTTCTTTTTTCATTTTATTACTTCAATAACAATGCTTGGTTACCGATGAGCCGGACTGATCTTTGAATGCGCAGCTGGTCTACCTTTTGGCTACCAATATGGTGTGTTAGCGAGCACCATTTCAAGGGGCTGTCAGGCCCAAAAGCTCTAAAGCTAACTGACCGAGAGAGAGCGGAAGCCGAATATGAAGCTGAACGAGGCCAAAGCTGAGATCATGTCCCTCCACCGTGCTTCAGATATCACAAAAAAGAGAGAGACGAGGCTCGGACCGAGGCCACTTCAAAGACAAGGGAGTTCAAACCATAGCAGGCTAAAGCCGTTACGACCGAGAGCAAGCTTCAAGAAAAAGGCCAATCTTGAAAGTGCCATGAATGAGCTAGACAAGACTAAGAACGAGCTGGCCAAGTCCCAGGAAGAATTAAAAAATTTACAGGCCGACTTCCCTGATCGTCTTAAGAGCACCAAAGTGGATGCCAAAATTGAAGGACTGGAAGAGTCCATCGAGCTGATCGAGATGCTATACCTCGACCTGGACTTTGGGGTGCTTCAAAATTTTTTACAAGTTACCAAAAATAAAATTTATATCCCATGGACATGCCTTTGGAAAACTCAAGAGGAAGCTAAAGCAATTCCCGAACTAGTTCCCTTTTCTACGGTGCCTCCTGCTCAAGAAGATAATCATGGCCCCTCGTCTTCTACTACTGCTCCTCCTTGAAAGTTCTCCCGACCCTTCTTCGTTGTAATTCTTCTTTTTTTAGAGGGTAATCCTAAGGGAGCCCCACTATATAATTTCGAACTTAATGAAGAGAAAATTTGTATATACTTGTGTACTTTATTTCTACACCAAAACACACATTGAGGAAAGGCCCGATCAGGAGCAACTTTCACTTTTACTTAGCAATACATTGAATTGGCACAATCAACCTTAAATCACAACTTGGTAAATGCAACAAAATTAAATCCTTTAACAGATCCCCTAAGGAACCTCATTCCAAGCATGAACCATATTACTATCCATTCAGAGTCGGCTATGGAATTTTTGTCTGGGTTTCCATCTTATACACTGATGAGTGGTAATTATATCACAATTTTCCACTCATTTAACCTAATATTTTGTATAGTTTCTCGAGTTTTATGAACGTTTTGATGTGTTTTTGTTTATTTTGCAGATAAAAATAATATTGGGACTTAATGGAATCAACTCAGGGCTAAAACGATGAAATCCGGAGGAAAAAAGGTCAAAAACGAAAATTTACTGTAAGCGTCACGAAGTGCAGTCCTAAATTCCAATGTTGCGCAAGTTTGATATTTTGGCCATAACTTTTTCATCCGATATCCGATTGAGCTGATTCAAGTTTCAGATTAAAGAAAATTCAAAGATCTACAACTTTGAAATTTTAAATATTTTCGAATTCAAAGTTTTCAAGACCGAAATTAACGAATAATCCAATGTATTTTGTGTAATTACTAAAGTCATTATCAAAAAATAAAAAAAATGGAAAATGACAATTTACAATTGTCAAACTTCCACAAAACATGCTTGCATGTTTGGTGGAGCAATTGGTGGAGAAATTGGTGGAGAAATTGGTGGAAGCCTTTAGATTTTCCTATAAATACCAAGCCATTTCATTTGTAATTCTCATACTTTCCTTAGGTTTTTGTAAGGAATTTAAGGATTGCATCTTGTTTGTATTTATTTTCAGTATTTAATTTATGCATTTTTATTTTCAGTAATAATAATAGTTTATTTTCTTTTATTTACTTTTATGTTTTGTAGTTAATTTTCCGCTGGGGGAAGGGTGAAGCTTTTATTATTTTAGTTTAGATTAATCTCCTTTAATTATAATATGGAAAATTATAATTTAACATAAAAGGTTATACCGCCTTAATGGCTCGTTTTATTTATTTGACATAATGTGACATCGCCTATATGGCCGGTTTTTATGTGACAGATGAGGTTTATGGACAAATAATGATACCGCCTTTATGGTCGGTCGTATTTAATTAAAATCTGACTTAATGAGGATACCGCCTATATGGCTGGTTGGTAATATCACTGATAAATTCTATATTATAGTAAGAGAGATTTCTAAATTAGAAATAGTAAATGTGGATTCCCCAACCCCCAGCATTTTATTTTTATTCTAGGGAAGTGATGAAACACAATATCCACACACTTAGTAACTGATTTCCTTTTTATGGGTAATTCTTAAGTTTGTTTATTGAGTCTTAAGCTTAATGATTCTTGTTAATTGGCCATTAATAAGATTGATTTGGTAAACTTAAAATGAACTTGACGAATGGATTTTAGGTTTCAGCCTTAGATTCAATAGCCCACGATCTTCCTTGAGGATATTGTAGATACTGTATTTTTGCATGAAGCCCAATGATGAGCCTCGTATGGAGGCACTACCCGATAAGTCACGGAAGTCGCGAGAAACGGACGTCGGAATCGAAAATTCAGAAATCAATACCTTGTTGGACTTAATTCATTTGCTTAGCTTCGGGTTCACTCGTTGGATCTCTGTTTTAAAAATCATCCTCGGCCCAAAACCCCACAATATACACCAAGCCACACGCCCTAGCCCACCAAAAAGGCCAAGCCACACACCCAAGCCCCCAAGCCCAATTCAAAATAATTAAACACATATTAAATAAATCAAATCAAATCACCTTCCCAAATTAAATAAATCAAATTAAATCACATTCCCAAATTAAATAAATTAAATCAAATCACCTTCCCAAATTAAATAAATCAAATCAAATCACATGCATAAATTAAAGAAATCAAATCAAATCTCATAAATCCCTTTCCTAAACTAAAACAAATCATTTTCCTAAGTGAATAGATATTTTCCTTATGACACACTAATTAGAGATACCCCCCCATAATTACACAATCTCCATTTCCTACTCATACAAGGAGAATCCTAACCCTCTCCTATAAGTAGAGATATAAACCACACCATCTCTTCCCTAGAGCACTCACACCCAAACACAAAAACAAAACAAAACCTAGACTCTCACAAACAGCTCACACGTTAAACCCTTCAACACTCGGCATACACGAAAACTATAAACCCTAACAATCAACCACTCGGCCACCGACTTCTCTCTTCTTCCAAGCCCACTGACCATGCAGCAAACCCTCACGTAAAACACACCTCATCCCCTTCGCGCAACACCATACTCAGCCAGCTCACTCACGCCCTTCAACCCACGCCCGTGATCGTCACAAGCAACAACAAAACGCACTAAGCCAGAACCAGTGAACTCTTCATGACTCCATCACTCTCTCTCATCCCTCTTCATGGCAGCCCTCCTTCATCAACCCTAAGCCACACCTATTCAACAAAAACATACCCTTGCATGTTTCTTCACGACCACAAACCCTAACTCTCCTTCAAAAGCTTCACGCAACAACCAGATCATTCACAAACCCTCTCATTCTCTCATATTCGCTCCTCTGTGAACCTCACTCACGACAATAATAAAGCAAACCCTAAAGCTCTCTCCCCTCAACACACACATACTGACCGACTAAAGCAATAAATAAACCTTCAACATCAGCTGCTCCACCGACCAAAGACAAAGCCACCTCACACAACCAATCGACACCCACTGAAACAAACAAAGGCCGGCCCACCAAAAATAATCAAACAGCGACAAACCTGAAGCCACCACCAGCGTGAAGATCAACGTGGAGCAAAAGGGACAAAGCCAGCAATAAATGGCGTGATCAAAAGCCATAAGTCAGCCCCTTAATCACCCAAACACGTCTCTCATCTTCCATTGAAGACAGCCCCTCACCCCCACGAAACCCTAACTCATCACAACCCTATGCACACGTAAAATCAGCCTCTCCTCACGAACCCAATAGCCGAATAAAAGCCAATAAACCTTCAACGCATAACTGATAAGTGGTAAATCTATCACTATTTCCCACTCATTTAACCTAATATATTGTATAGTTTCTTGAGTTATGTGAATATTTTGATCTGTTTTGTGTTATTTTGTAGATAAATAAAGTTTCAGGACATTCTGGAGGTGATTTGGAGCAAAACAGGAAAATTGGCAAAAAGGGCATTTCGGTAAATTGTCCGCGTCACGACGCCCAAGTCATCAGCGTCGCGACGCCTAACGTGCACCAGATCTGCTAACATGCACCAGGTCAACGGGTCAGAATTTGAGAAGTTTGACTTTGCTAAAATGCGCCGTGCCACGTGTCACCATCACAGCCGAGATACTAACGTGCGCCGTGCCACGTGTCGCAATCCTACGGTGCCGACACTCACAATTGCCACATGTGCCACATGTCATCCATGTCATCGCCACGTTATCGGTCAATGAGTCAACTTTGCCATGCGTCGTGCCACGTCATCGTCCACGTCAGAAGGTCAACCGAGTCAACATGCCACGTCATCATCAGCCAATCACGCCTTGACACATGTCGTAATCCTACAGTGCCGACAATTGATCTCAGCCGCCTTGCCACGTCAGCGCCACATCATCGCCACGTCAGCATAATAATTGAGCTCTTAGCCGCCTTGCCACGTGTCGTCTTATCCTCTTAGCCGCCTCGCAACGTGTCAAGCCGAGAGCATACCACGACTCACTGTTCTGGCGTAGCGACGCCAAAGCCCTTGGCGTCGCGACGCTGGAAGCTTACCCGCGCCTATAAATTGAGCTCGAGATTTCAGATTTTGTTGTACCATTCTCTCCCATTTCTTTGATGTAAATAAGGAGTTCTTCTCTCTCTAAGTTTCGTTTTAATTTTTAGTTTTTAGTTTTGTAATAATTTTAATTACGTTTTGTAATAATAGTAATTAACTTTCTTACTTTTTACAGTTTTTACTATTCATCATGAGGAGGTAACTTCCCCAGCTAGGGTGAAAGGTAATTCTTTTACTATTGCTATTTAGATTAATCTCCCTTAAAAATAATATATTCACTATTTAAAATTTGACTTAAAAAGGATACCGCTATATTGGTCGGTTGGTAATTTAATTTTAATCTGGTTTAAACCTGACTAATCAAGGATACCGCCAGATTGGTCGGTTGGTAATTTTATTTTGGTTCCGCCTTTATGGCTGGTTTATGGACAAATATTACCGCCTTAATGGCTGGTTGGACTTAATTTGACTTAATCAGGATACCGCCAGATTGGTCGGTTGGTAATATTATCACAAGTTTATATATTATTTTATGGGAGATATCTAAATTAGTAGTAGTAAAAATAATTCCTTTTACCTTAGCATTTATTTTATTGTAATTTACCCTTCAGTATTTACTTTACCGCAATTACTTTTCAGTATTTTATGTCTTTTATTTTACCAGCCCTAGCTATGTGTCGTAACTAAATTAGTATCTAGGGTTGTGATGAATTTCAATATCACCGGTTTATAAGGGGTAGATTATAGTTTGGGTAATATAAAGATTTATTTATTGAGTCTCAATCTTAATATTTTTTTATTAACTGGCCATTAATTAAATTGACTAGGTAAACTTAAAATGAACTAGACATAGGGATTTTAAGTTAAGACCTCAGATTCAATAGCCCACGATCTTCCTTGAGGATAGATAACCCTTTAATAGATTTCCTTACAGGATAGGAATATACCTGTCGGGCGGGGGTAGCCATAATTGGAACTTAATCTTAATGAATCTAGGTAATTTGGTTGACATAGACATATGGTTCAATTGGATTATACTAGGTATTTGTAATTGACCATCGGAAGAGGCTTTTACATAATTTAGTGTTCCAGGTTAATAAATCAATATTTTACCCAACTATAAGATTACCACTTCATCTTTAAAATGATATTAAGAGAAATCACAACCCTAGATAGTTTTTAATATTGAATTTTCTTAAAATATACTTTCGAACAATTTTATTTACTTGTCTTTAAATTTAGAATCGTCGCCATTTGAAATCAATTAAACAACCTGTTAGATACTAGTAATCATTTAACCTCATAAAATTAATAACTTAGGTATTAAGTCCTCGTGGGATCGATACTTTTTATACTACTTGAACGATACGTACGCTTGCGTTATACGTGTGTGTTTACGCCGATCAATAACCCTTCTCAACACACTTAGCAGCACAGCAACAACTCGACACAAACAAACAATAAACCCTCAACGTGAGCAGCCCTCACATCACCGAAACTGCAGCCCTGAAAATAGCCCTAAACTTCACCTTTAAACCACCAAAAACAGCCCCCAAACCGTGAGCAACAAACCCCAAAACAGCCCCTCAAACCGTGAGCAACAAACCCCAAAACAACCCCTAAACCGTGAGCAACAAACCCCAAAATAGCCCCCAAACCGTGAGCAACAAACCCCAAAACAGCCCTGCATTCACCGAAGACAGTAGCCCCAAACAAAAACAAAATAACCTCAAAACAACAAGCCAAAACCGGAGAAAATAGCCTGAAAACAGTTAACAAAAATAGAGAAAACAGCGGTAGAAAACAACGAGTGGAAACAGCGAGTGATAACAGAGAAAATAGCGAGCGAAAATAGCGAACCAGTGAAAACAGCGGAAACGCAACCCTTCCGGTGACGTCCCAACGCACTCCCGAGAAGCGACTTAAAAGGTAAGACCTGAGGGCACCCTTTGTTGTATTTTATTTTGTCGTCCTTGAAACGGCATGCTCGGTTGGGCGTGGAATACGTCCAACCGGGTATGCGAAGTCCTACATTGAAAACGGCCAAATTCTTTGGTCACATATTTATTGTTCCGCATTTATTTCGCATTGTTAGTCTTTTATTATTTCGCATTTAATTTCCGTTTATTGTTGTTTTATTATTCCATATTTATTTTATGTTTCGTATGTTTGTCTCTTCAGTTATTTATGGTTATATGCATTATCGTGTTTCATTTATGTCATTATTGGGTTAGTGATTGAGTGTTGCTTCTCGTGGTATATCGGATGGAAACCCAGACGTAAATTCCGTAGCCGAATCCGAATGGACGGTAGTGCCGTCTGTACTTGGGATACAACTCCACGTACCGCTTGAGGAAACGTTCACGCATATGTCCATGAGATTGTGTGCTTGCCGTTATTTCGACTTACTTTTATGCATGCAAACTTAGATATAGGTTATATGCAAACTTAGATATAGGTTGTATGCAAACTTAGATGTGGGTTATTCTTGCGTATGCATGTTGCGTAGACTCGGTTATATTATCACATAAATCCGTTCATTACAAGTGGCATAAGTAAGGGACCATTCTGAACCCAACGGTTTGAGGTCTTCCCTTGCGAGGGGTGAGTGCGGCCTTAAATTGTTTCCCAGTTCACGCTGGGTGGTGACTCCATTTTATTTCTCCGGTTTAGTTCCCCCGTGGGCTACTCCATACTCCCGACCGGGCCGCGAGCCTGGAACAGCGTCGCTGATTTCTGTGTCATACAGTCTGGCAACTCCACTGAGGATAGATAATCGGCCCCGAAATAATGCCTTGTAATGTTTGTGGTTTTTTGTTTTAGTTAACCGTGTCTACAGTGGGTTTAAGGGATTTAATCAAAGGCACTATTAGAGCTAGGTAATGGTTTGGTGTATTCCTTCATTCACTACATTTCTATAAGGAAAAGTTGTGAAGACACCTAGATAATCATTTACTCGAAGCTTACCGTGATGGACTAATTTGGAGGACCTATTGTTTATTCCTGTCACCAATACGATAAGAGCCTAAGTGCCTAGGGTATTTAAGAGAGTTCGCTCCACCCTCCCTCTGGGAATCTTCAATAAGAAATCCATTTGACAATCATTCATGTATCATCACTCGTTGGCACGTACCTTAGCGTATAAAAAATGTGCGCTCACTTGGTCGCTCGAACCCTTGAGTGGGGAGACCTAGTTGTGGGCAACCCTTCGCCGGCGAGAGCCTTTGTCTATACTCCTATAAACCCACATGTGAACCATATTTGTATAACCAATAGAAGCCATCCATTTTTGCTTGTGTTTGGGACCATCATCATTTGGATTCAGTTAGACTTCTTGTCATGAGATGTGAACTTGTTGGGCCATTTAAACTGGACGAGTTTATGTCTTATGACGATTGGGCCAAAAGTTTCTAAAATGTTGATGGGCCACTTTATGTTTGGGCCCCATATCATTTGAAGTTGTTTAGCCACATTATCACAAAAGTGTAAACCTGTTGGGCCTTTTTCAATTGGGATAAGTTTGCACCTCGCAATAATATGATTGAATACTTTAAAATGATAACGGGTCTAGACCCGGCCAAGGTTCCGGTTCGGAATCGGAACCGAACCGGTTGGAACCGGACCGTTCCGGTTCCGGTTCCGGAACCGAACCGGTTGGAACCGGAAGTTAAAAAAAAAAAATTATTTTCTTGGAACCGTAAGGTTTTACAAGTAAATCTCAATTTTTTTTATTAATAATAATTACTTAATGAGGTTTAAAATTGCATTACTAAAACATGAATGTTCACATCCTTTTTATAACCAACTTTTGGTTATTGACTTCTTTATATAAGCGATGTGGGACACAATAGCAAAGTAACAAATATCCCACATCGCTTATATAAAGAAAGCACTAGCCAAGAGTTGGCTATAAAAAAAGATTATATATTAAAAGAATTTTATAAAAAAAAGATTGTATAAAAATGATGTGATAGTATAAAAAAACATTACGATTATAGAATTTTTTCTATTTTTTAAAATTATTATTAAAAAAAAAAAAAACCGGAAGGGGAACCGTAAACCGAACCGGAACCGACCGGTTCGGTTCCGGTTCGATTTACGGTTCCGGTTCCACTTTAGTGTGGAACCGCAACCGAACCGGAATTAACTTGTTCGGTTCCGGTTCCACACTTGTGGAACCGGGAACCGGCCGGTTCGGTTCGGTTCCGAACCGAAACCGAACCGGCGGCCAGGTCTAAACGGGTCAACTTGTATGAAAACCTTAATGTACTTAGAAGATCCAAACATGATCCAAATATGTCAGAAGCATGAGTCCGATATCTGTTTTGATAACCATATACATATTATACCTATACATCGCACGCATCTCATGCATCTCATGCATACACGCATCATGTTAACCCCTGTGTCTTAAAAGCCATCATAGATATCCGTTGGGTTAGGAAAATAAAGATTTGTCAAGAAGAGTTTAGCAAACATGGATATCCGGGAAAAGGAAGTCAAGGAACAAAAAAATTTACGGCGAAGATAGAAAGACCATTGGGGGGCCTTCAGAAAAAAAAAGAAAAAAAAGAAAAGAAAATAAAAAAAAGAAAAGAAAAATTGTTTGATTTTAGTCCTTAATAGTTTGGCATAAGTCCAATGATGAAATCGTTTGCTTTAGAGAGAAATCTTAGAAACGATAAACTCTTGATGTGCTTTTATCTGATACTTTGAGTGATTGATCTATGTTAGACTCGTAAGCACTTGATTATGGTTCTTAGCAGTGAAAACCTGAGTAGTTAGCAAAGTGACTAGTTGAAGAAATTGTAGGTCGGTGAATGACCGTTTGCTTAGATGTCTATCTTGATTTGCTTATGTTATGATGTGTGGTATGGTTGAAAATGAAAGAAAAGTCTCTAAAGAAAAGAATTGAACCACCTATAACCGATAACCGTGAAGCTACCCATGGGCCAGTATTAGGACCACCATGAGGAGAAATGCTACCTTAAAGGGTAGGTGTGTTGAAAAAAAAAAAGAAAGAAAGAAAAAAAAAAGAAAAAAAAAAGAAAAAAGAATAAGTTCAAAATGAAAAGAAAAAAAGAAAGAGACAAAAGAGAAAGAAAACCATACCACATTGAGTACAGAAAAGCAACTGCAGGCATAATTGAGACATCTAGGTTGGTTTGACCCATCGATCCCATTTTTTTGACGAAACCATTGAGTTGGCTTTTCTGGGGATGAATCTGCAAAAACACCTTTGCGCACACACACTTTGAGTCTGGCTTAGATCATTTATTCAAAGACTTGGATTTGAGTTGCGTTGAATGTTTTGAAGGTTCTCTGGTTTCAATACTGGGCATTCTTTGAGGGCAATAATATGTGTAACTATTTGGACTTTTTCGTAGCATGTGATATAATATGATGATATAGAATGCCATATCATGTGGTCCACCTTGACCTAATGCAAGCAGCGGAGAGCAGAAAGCTAAATCAAGACTGGGGGCGACCAGTCTACCACATCGCGAATAAGGGACATAACAGAATCTTGAGTCATGGGACCAAAGAAAACTGAGCAATCACCAGAAGAGAATTGACAGAAAGAAACTGTAAGCAGGCCCATGGGGCGACCAAAGACAGCTATAGGCGAAGGACACTGAGTAGCACAAAGAAGGCCTAACCCATCGGAATAGGAGACACATTCATGCATGCATGCATACACGTCACATACACGCATTTTTTGTTTTGTTTTTGTTCGCAGGTTTTGAAGAAAAGGAAAAAGCGGCAAAGTCAAGCAGTTTGGGGAATGAATCCCAGGGTCGAGGCCCACATTGTCAGCAGTTTCGAGAATGAATCCCAGGGTCGAGGCCCACATTATCAGCAGTTTGGGGAATGAATCCCAGGGTCGAATCCCACATCATCAGCAGTTTGAGGAATGAATTCCAGGGTCGAGGCCCACATCATCAGCAGTTTCGGGAATAAATCTCAGGGTCGAGGCCCACATCATCAGCAGTTTGGGGAATGAATCCTAAGGTCGAGGCCCACATCATCAGCGACGCCTCGGAAATGAGGTTTAGCATGCCGGAAATGACACTCCGAAAATTGAGCACGGTTCGGAAATGAACCACTATCACATCAGCGACGCCTCGGAAATGAGGTTTAGCATGCCGGAAAAGGCATTCCGAAAATGGAGCACGGTTCAGAAATGGACCACCACCACATCAACGATGCCTCGGAAATGAGGTTTAACATGCCGGAAATGGCGCTCTGGAAATGGAGCACGGTTCGGAAATGGACCACCATCACATCAACGACGCCTCGAAAATGAGGTTTAGCATGCCGGGAATGGCGCTCCGGGAATGGAGCATGGGTCGAGGCCCACATCATCAGCAACGCCTTGGGAATAAGGTTTAGCATGCCGGGAATGGCGCTCCGGGAATAGAGCAAGGTTCGGAAGGGGACCACAACTATCACAACCGCGACGCCTCGGGAATGAGGTTTAACATGCAGGGAATGGCACTCCGGGAATGGAGCATGGTTCGGGAATGGACCACAACTATCAGATCATCAACATAACTCGGGAAAAATGCCCACAATCAACAGTTCGGGAACAAAGCCCACAATCAATTCAGTTCGGGAAAAAAGCCCACAATCTACATAGTTCGGGAACAAAGCCCAAGGAATAAAGCCCACAATCAACAGTTCGGGAACAAAGCCCACAATCAATTCAGTTCGGGAATAAAGCCCACAATCAACGCAAGTTCGGGAACAAAGCCCAGGGAATAAATCCCACAATCAACAGTTCGGGAACAAAACCCAGGGAATAAAGCCCACAATCAATGCAAGATCGGGAATAAAGCCCATGGAACAAAGCCTACATTCAACAGCTCGGGAACAAAGCCCACTCTCTATTCAGTTCAGGAACAAAGCCCAGGAGACAAAGCCCACATTCAACACAGTTCGGGAACAAAGCCCATATTCAGCACAGTTCGGGAACAAATCCCATTTTCTACACAATTCGGGAATAAAGCCCAGGGATAAAGCTCACTCTCTACACAGCTCGGGAATAAAGCCCACACTCAGCATAAAACGGGAACAAAGCCCACATTCAGTACAGTTCGGGAATAAAGTCCATATTCAGTACAGCTCGGGAACAAATCCCACAGTCAACACAGTTCGAGAACAAAGCCCACATTCAGTACAACCAGGGAACAAAGCCCACAATCAACACAAGTTTGGGAATAAAGCCTAGGGAACAAAGCCCACATTCAGTAAAGCTCGGGAACAAAGCCCATCGTCAACACAGTTTAGGAACAAGACCCGCAACACAATCGGGAACAAGACCCGCAACACAATTTAGGAACAAGACCCGCAATCGGGAACAAGCCCCGCAGCTCAATTTGGGAAAAAGACCCACAATCAGGAAAAAGACCCGCAATTCAATTTGGGAACAAGACCCACAATCGAGAACAAGACTCGCAAATCAATTTGGGAACAAGACCCACAATCGGGAACAATACCCACAATCAGGAACAAGACCCGCAACTCAATTTGGGAACAAGACCTACAATCGGGAACAAGACCAACAACTCAATTAGGGAACAAGACCCTCAACTCAGTTCGGGAACAAAACCCACTCGGTGGTTCGGGAACAAGACCCATGGGTCACAACACCTTGCCATCAATCTAAATTTAGGGAACAATACCCTCATCTCAATTCAGGGAACAAGACCCTCATCACAATTCGGGAACAAGACCATCATCTCAACTCAGTAACGGTTCGGGAATGGACCACCTCAAGTAACGGTTCGGAAATGAACCACCTCACATCAGCTCAGTTCGGTAGTCATTCCTAGAGATCGCAGCATCTTGCAGGGATGAACCTCATGGGTCGCAGCACCTCACCACCATGTCAACTCATTTCGAAGAAACAGGCAAGTCAGACAGCAGTTGGTGAGCCAAGTAAGTAAAAATGCATTGCATAACTTTGATAGGATTGTCACTGTCACACACTGCACAAGTCCCATTAAAGTGGGGGCAACTGTAGACACTGCATTTTTGCATGAAGCCCAATGATGAGCCTCATATGGAGGCACTACCCAATAAGTCGCGGAAGTCGCGGGAAACAGACGTCGGAAGGGAAAATTCAGAAATCAATACCTTGTTGGACTTAATTCGTTTGCTTAGCTTCGGGTTCGCTCGTAGGATCTCTGTTTTAAAATTCATCCTCGGTCCAAACCCTAAAACATACACCAAGCTACGCGCCCAAGCCCACCAAAAAGGCCAAGCCACACACCCAAGCCCCCCAAGCCCAATTCAAAATAATTAAACACATATTAAATAAATCAAATCAAATCACCTTCACAAATTAAATAAATCAAATTAAATCACCTTCCCAAATTAAATAAATTAAATCAAATCACCTTCCCAAATTAAATAAATCAAATCACATGCCTAAATTAAAGAAATCAAAGCAAATCCCATAAATCCCTTTCCTAAACTAAAACAAATCACTTTCCTAAGTGAATAGATCTTTTCCTTATGACACACTAATTAGAGATACCCCCCATAATTACACAATCTCCATTTCCTACTCATACAAGGGCAATCCTAACCCTCTCCTATAAAAAGAGATATAAACCACACCCTCTATTCCCTAGAACACTCACGCCCAAACACAAAAACAAAATAAAACCTAGACTCTGACAAATAGCTCACACGTTAAACCCTTCAACACTCGGCATGCACGAAAACAATAAACCCTAACAATCAACCACTCGACCACCGGCTTCTCTCTTCTTCCAAGCCCACTGACCATGCAGCAAACCCTCACGTAAAACACACCTCAACCCCTTTCGCAACACCATACTCAGCCAGCTCACTCACGCCATTCAACCCACGCCTGTGATCGTTACAAGCAACGAAAAAAACGCACTAAGCCAAAACCAGTGAACTTTTCACGCCTCCATCACTCTCTCTCCTCCATCTTCACGGCAGCCCTCCTTCATCAACCCTAAGCAACACCTATTCAATAAAAACATAACCTTGCATGTTTCTTCATGACCATAAACCCTAACTCTCCTTCAAAAGCTTCACGCAACAACCAGATCATTTTACAAACCCTCTCATTCTCTCATCTCCTCTCCTCTGTGAAGCTCAGTCACGACAATAATAAAGCAAACCCTAAAGCTCTCTCCCCTCAACACACACACACACACACACTGACCGACTAAAGCAACAAATAAACCTTCAACAACAACTGCTCCACCGACCAAAGACAAAGCCACATCACACAACCAATCGACACCCACTGAAACAAACAAAGGCCGATCCACCAAAAATAATCAAATAGCGACAAACCTGAAGCCACAACCAGCGTGAAGATCAACGTGGAGCAAAAGGGACAAAGCCATCAACAAGTGGCGTGAGCAAAAGCCACAAGTCAGCCCCTTAATCACCCAAACATGTCTCTCATCTTCCATTGAAGACAGCCCCTCACCCCACAAAACCCTAACTCATCACAACCCCATGCACACGTAAAATCAGCCCCTCCTCACGAACCCATAAGCCGAATAAAAGCCAATAAACCTTCAATGCACAGCCCTTCTCAACACACTTAGCAGCACAGTAATAACTCGGCACAAACAAACAATAAACCGTCAACGTGAGTAGCCCTCACATCACCGAAACTGCAGCCCTGAAAACAGCCCCAAACTGCACCTTTAAACCACCAAAAATAGCCCCCTAAATTGTGAGCAACAAACCCCAAACACCCCTCAAACCGTGAGCAACAAACCCCAAAACAACCCCCAAACCGTGAGTAACAAACCCCAAAATAGCCCCCAAACCGTGAGTAACAAACCCCAAAAGAGCCATGCATTCACCGAAGACAGTAGCCCTAAATAAAAACAAAATAACCTCAAAACAACAAGCTAAAACCGGAGAAAATAGCCTGAAAACAGTTAATAAAAACAGAGAAAATAGCGGTTGAAAATAGCGAGTGGAAACAGCGAGTGATAATAGAGAAAACAGCGAGCGGAAATAGCGAACCAGTGAAAACAGCGGAAACGCAACCCTTCCGGTGACGTCCCAACACACTCCCGAGAAGCGACTTAAAAGGTAACACCTGAGGGCACCCTTTGTTGTATTTTATTTTGTCGTCCTGGAAACGGCATGCTCGGTTGGGCGTGGAATACGTCCAACCGGGTATGCGAAGTCATACATTGAAAACGGCCAAATTCTTTGGTCACATATTTATTGTTCCGCATTTATTTCGCATTGTTAGTCTTTTATTATTTCGCATTTAATTTCCGTTTATTGTTGTTTTATTATTCTGTATTTATTTTATGTTTCGTATGTTTGTCTCTTCAGTTATTTATGGTTATATGCATTATCGTGTTTCATGTATGTCATTATTGGGTTAGTGATTGAGTGTTGCTTCTCGTGGTATATCGGATGGAAACCCAGACGTAAATTTCGTAGCCGAATCTGAATGGAAGGTAGTGCGGTATGTACTTGGGATACAACTCCACGTACCACTTGCCGTTATTTCGACTTACTTTTATGCATGCAAAATTAGATATAGGTTATATGCAAACTTAGATATAGGTTGTATGCGAACTTAGATGTGGGTTATTCTTACGTATGCATGTTGCGTAGACTCGGTTATATTATCACATAAATCTGTTCATTACAAGTGGCATAAGTAAGAGACCATTCTTCCATTGCGAGGGGTGGTGAGTGCGGCCTTAAATCATTTCCCAGTTAACGCTGGGTGGCGACTCCATTTTATTTCTCCGGTTTAGTTCCCTCGTGGGCTACTCCGTACTCCCGACCGGGTCGCGAGCCTGAAATAATGTCGCCGATTTTTGTGCCTACAGATAGATAACCCTTTAATAGATTTCCTTACAGGATAGACATATACCTGTTGGGCGGGGGTAGCCACTTTTGGAACTTGAACTTAATGAATTCAGGTAAATTGGTTAACATAGACATATGATTAATTGGGTATTTGGGTATTTGCGTCTGACCATCGATAGAGACTTTTACATATCCTCGTGTTCCATGTTAGCAAACTGACTTATTACACATATATAAGAGAATCAATTCATCTTTAGGATAATATTGTATGGAATCACAACCCTAGATCTTTGTGTCTTTTATTTATTTTTCTTAGTATTTTCTTTTGTTTATTTTATTTAAGCAAATCCTTATTCAACCAACCAAAATCAATCATTTTCTTCTCCCTTAATTAGAAACTTGTAAATAAATAGTATCAATAATTAATAACAACAGTAGGAATTAAGTCCTCGTGGGATCGATATTTTTATACTACTTGAACGATACGTGCGTTTGCATTATATGCGTGTGATTACGCATTGATCAAGTTTTTTGCGCCGTTGCCGGGGACTTATTTTTCTTCAGTTATTAATTTTGAAGCTATCTAATTTACTTGTATCTAATTTTCTTTTTATCTGTAATTTTTATTTATTTCCTTTATTTTTTTCAGGTGGTTGACATTGATCTTTATTGGGAGATAGAAAGATTACGAGTTTTACTAGAAGAAGATACACCCCAAATCAGAGAGCAACAGTCCGGTTTTCTGAGGCATGTTGTCCAGCCTAATTATCACTGGATGTCAGAACCAAGCAATACTACATTTGCTCATCAGAACACTATGAGGAGATGTATGATATGCGATGGTAACCACCCGAGCGATCAATGCATATACATTTCAGAGTGGCAGAATTATCGGAATCAATCAAGGTACGAAGAGCCAACATATTTCACAGAACCATATCTTCCATCTTATCCACCATCTACCTACGACTTTCATCAAGAACCAGATCCATCAGAGGAAGATCAGATGGTTTACATGCTCAAAGATTGGTTCAAGACACAAGACGAAAAGTTGGATACAATGCTTGAAACATACTAGAATCAATTCGAAAGTATTCAGAGATAATCAGCATCCATTCAGAGACTGACAGATCAAATCAGACAATTAACAGAAAACCAGAGCTATATACCTCAAGAATCAGATGAAACTGACAAAGCCTTCGAGTACCAAGCATTTCACAATGACACCTTGGCAGAAGAAGAGGCTGAGCAGTATCAAGTACTAGAGGTATCAGTTCAGGAGTCCAAACCAGCAAAGTCTCTGTTTAATTTTTATTATTCAGATTTTGACGACGATGAAGAAGCTGAGCTGTTAGTACCAACTACACCAACAAATGAGGATGGAATTATGTATCCTCAAAATGAAGATCTTGGAGTGTCCATTGCACAATTGTTTGAAGAAGATCTACTGAGCCAATCATATCAGAGGATGAAGGCCTAAAATCTGACATCTCTTTACATCCTCAGGTTGACACTTATGGAGCATGCATTTCCCAGATGACAGATGAAGAATTGAATGCGAAAATCCTAAAATATATATATGTGAAGAAAATGTGGAGCAAGAAGCAGAGCAAATGGAGGAGCAAATGTCTGACCTTATTGAAGATCCCGTGAATTCAGGCGAAACATCACTGTTTTGGGGAGTACAGATCAGAGATATCGCCCAGAAGCTTGACATAATGGATCTTCTATTCAAAGTCAAGCACCATACGAGACCTCCTGATTTTCTTTCTTTCTTTTCAGGAACCACTGGAGCGACAAATTTTAAGAAGGTGGCACAAGCACTGAATGAGACAAAATTCTTTTTGCCACCATACCGTTGGAAGAGACCCTTCAAAAGCAACGCACATGGGAGTGTATTTAATCGAACATCCAAAACCACACTGAAACCTCATTGACAGATGGATTTCAGTCACGTCTGGCTGAAGATAAAAAATTTAGCGCTAGCAGGGAGGCAACCCATGCAATTTGTTGTAATTTTTGTTTTCATATTTTGTTTATACATGTTGTAGAGTTTTTAATTTTGTGTGATATTTTCAGGAAAAACACGAACGGAGCATTTAAGAGGGATGGTGTTTGGCAATCACAAAGATGAGAGTTAATTCATTAGTGATGGCTGAGTAAGAAATGAATTCTTGAGACGCATCCTAATGAATTTATACCAAGCGAGTGGCGTATTGCGTACACAATTCTGTTGCCTTAATTATTACTTTGATTTGCTTTTCTTTTCTTTTCTTTTGTAATTATCTTTATTTTCTCAGACGGTATCCAGACTTTTTGACCTTTCACGATTTCTTTTGTGGTTTAGCTAACAATCGTCATATGGAAGATACTAGTGCTATTATTACTCACCCTTTTCAGGTACTATAAATTCAACCCGTCATTGCACTCTTGAAGGCATCCAGATTTGAGAAAGAAATACATAAAAAAAAATGGAAGCTACTTCATGAATATGAGTTGAAAACATCTGTGTGTTTTGCGGTACTAGTGTTGGTACTAAACCACAATACATAGAGGCAACACAAGAATTGAGTCAAGTCATGGCCGAAAAGAATATGCACCTAGTATATGATGGTGGCAATCTTGGACTAATGGGGATCGTTTCAAAGGCCGTACAGGAAGGAGGCAATCAAGTCTTGGGAATCATCCCAAAACCTTTGGTAGAGGCGAATCTTATTAGACCATCAAACGGAGAGGAACTTATTGTGACAAGTATGTCCGAGCGACTAGTGGAAATGATTAACCGTGATGATGCTTTTATTGCTTTGCCAGGAGGCTTGGGCACATTGGAGGAGATTTTTATAGTACTATCTTGGACGAACTTGAACATACACCCGAAACCAATTAGGCTGTTTAACGTTGACGGATTTTATGATTTTCTTTATGTGTTTCTTGATGATGCCCAGAGAAATGGGTTCGTGACAAAACCTCTGAAAGAACTCTCTTCACTGCCAGAACTCCCCATGATTTACTTGACCAAATCTTGGCATTTGAACCACAAATTGATCCTGACCTTTCCAAGATAAAATGGTCTGAAGACGATCGTGGTAAGAAACGTCGGATAAATCTGGATCTTAACCTTTAATTTTCATGTAGTAATTCAGCTAACCGAGTACTATCTTCTGAACTTTTCTTCTACTGTTTAAGACATTGAGGACAATGTCTTATTTAGGTTTGGGGGAGGGGAATAGTTAATAGTATTTTGTTTTTATTTTTAATCCAAAATTTTTCGAAAAAATTTAAAAAAATCAAAATTTTTTTTACAAAAAAAAAAAAAAAAATTATTTTTGTGTTTTTAATTTGATTAATCAGGTGAAATTGGTGAGAGATAGTTGTGTAAGGAGTTTCCACTCCTGAGACGTATCTCAAACCTATTTCGGAACAAGTTAATTTTTATTTATTTCCTTTTGAATTATTTAATTTATGAATTCTCCATAAAACTGACTAAAATGAATCTTCATATGCTCAGTTGGCATGTATTATCAACATGCATGGTAACATACAGACATGAGCTATAATTGAAAAGTTTGTAATATTCAGTGCTCAAGTTTAATTGGAGGAAACATCTATAAATGTCAGTGGAAAAAAAAAAGTGTATAAAAAAACAAAATGTCTGAGATCCGAGTTATTAAGTCATTAAGGGTGTCTTAACACTTAGTGCCCTAAAGCCAACTGGTTTGGGAGCCACTGGCCCAAAGATCGTTACATGGATCGAAGATTTTTCCAAAAATAAGTATATATCTGAAGTCTGAGTAATTAAGTCTGTAGAAGTGTCTTAACACCTAGGGCCCTAAAGCCAACTGGTTTGGGAGTCACTGGCCCAAAGCTCGCTACATAGATGGAAGATATTGTATATAAAAAAAAATCAAAAATCAAAGAACAAATCAGAAAAAAAAAAATTATTCCATTGCTACAAAAAGGTGTGAATTCTGATAAAACTTTACGACAAAAATATTACTTTCTTTTCAACTGCACTTGTGACTATTATGGGTAAAATGAGTTGATTAATATTTTTTTGGTTGTGTATATGAAGAATGGTAAAAATAATCAGAGAATTTACTTATTCGGTAATTTAGAAAGAAAGAAAACAACTACTAACTCGGAGTAGAAGTTTCACCTATTTAGTCACTAACTTCTCTTTTCTCTTGTCTTTTTGCTTTTGTGTGCATTAGTTTTACTATCTTTTTACTTTTATCACACGTTTGTGGGTATCGTTGCTGTAAACCCTCACGAGACTACAACTCGTCCACTAGGGACACCTAGAGGTTTAAATGCTTGTTGCATATGCTAAATGTAACTGTGATCCCTACGAAAGTGGCTTAGCTTAATTTTAAAGATGATTATGTTATTTTATTTTGTTGTTTTGCTCGAGGACTAGCAAAATGTTAGGTTTGGGGGTGTGATGAGTGGTAATTATATCACTATTTCTCACTTATTTAACCTAATATTTTGTATAGTTTCTCGAGTTTTATGAATGTTTTGATATGTTTTTATTCATTTTACAGATAAAAAAAATATTGGGACTTAATGGAATCAACTCGGGGCTAAAACGATGAAATCCGGAGGAAAAAAGGTCAAAATGAAAATTTACTGTAAGCGTCACGAAGTACAGTCCTAAATTCCAATGTTGCGCAAGTTTGGTATTTTGGCCTAACTTTTTTATCCGATATCCGATTGAGTGGATTCAAGTTGCAGATTAAAGAAGATTCAAAGATCTACAACTTTGAAATTTTAAATATTTTCGAATTCCAAATTTTTCAAGACCGAAATTAACGAATAATCCAATGTGTTTTGTGTAATTACTAAAGTCATTATCAAAAAATAAAAATAAAATGGAAAATGATAATTTATAATTGTCAAACTTCCACAAAATATGCTTGCATGTTTGGTGGAGTATTTTGTAGAGTGTCTTGTGGCATGTTTGGTGGAGTGTTTGGTGGAGGATTTTGTGGAGTGTTTGGTGGAGCAATTGGTGGAGAAATTGGTGGAAGCCTTTAGATTTTCCTATAAATACCAAGCCATTTCATTTGTAATTCTCATGCTTTCCTTAGGTTTTTGTAAGGAATTTAAGGATTTGCATCTTGTTTGTATTTATTTTCTGTATTTAATTTATGCTTTTTTATTTTTAGTAATAGTAGTAGTTTATTTTCTTTTATTTTCTTTTATGTTTTGTAGTTAATTTTCCGCTGGGGGATGGGTGAAGCTTTTATTATTTTAGTTTAGATTAATCTCCCTTAATTATAATATGGAAAATTATAATTTAACATAAAAGGTTATACCGCCTTAATGACTGGTTTTATTTATTTGACATAATGTGACACCGCCTATATGGTCGGTCTTTATGTGACAGATGATTACCGCCTATATGGTTGGTTTATGGATAAATAATGATACCGCCTTTATGGTCGGTCGGACTTAATTAAAATCTGACTTAATGAGGATACCGCCTATATGGATGGTTGGTAATATCACTGATAAATTCATATTATAGTAAATGGGGTTTCTAAATTAGAAATAGTAAAGGTGGATCCCCCAACCCCTAACATTTTATTTTTATTCTAGGGAAGTGATGAAACATAATATCCACACACTTAATAATTGATTTTCTTTTTATGGATAATTATTTAGTTTATTTATTAAGTGTTAAGCTTAATGCTTCTTGTTAATTGGCCATTAATAAGATTGATTTGGTAAACTTAAAATGAACTTGACGAATGGATTTTAGGTTTCAGCCTTAGATTCAATAGCCCACGATCTTCCTTGAGATAGATAACCCTTTAATAGTGTCGCCGATTAAATTTATTTCTCCGGTTTAGTTCCCTCGTGGGCTACTCCGTACTCCCGACCGGGTCGCGAGCCTGAAATAGTGTCGCTGATTTCTGTGTCCTACAGATAGATAACCCTTTAATAGATTTCCTTACAGGATAGACATATACCTGTCGGGCGGGGGTAGCCACTTTTGGAACTTGAACTTAATAAATTCAGGTAACTTGGTTAACAAATACATATTAATTGGGTATTTGGGTATTTACGTCTGACCATCGACATAGGCTTTTGCATATCTTCGCGTTCCAGGTTAGCAAACTGACTTATTACTCATATATAAGAGAATCAATTCATCTTTAGGATAATATTGTGTGGAATCACAACCCTAGATCTTTGTGTATTTTATTTATTTTTCTTAATATTTTCTGTTGTTTATTTTATTTAAGCAAATCCACATTCAACGAACCAAAATCAATCATTCTCTTCTCCCTTAATTAGATACTTGTAAATAAATAGTATCAATAATTAATAACAACAGTAGGAATTAAGTCCTCGTTGGATCGATATTTTTATACTACTTGAAGGATACGTGCACTTGCGTTATACACATGTGATTACGCACCGATCATACACCATATGAGGACATACAACCGGATATATATCTCAAGAATGTCCGACCGGACATGTAATGTGTCTGGTCGGACATCTTTCACAGATCAGAACTGGCAGACAATGGGGCATGCAAAAAAGAACTAAATGAAACAACTAACATGCATAAAATAATAATGGCGAGCGTAACAAAAAAATAACTAAGCATGCAATAAGCAAAAATAGGCAGTAATGTGGCCGTGTGTTTACACTAAATGGCTGGACATGCATATGGTATTACAACGAGAACTAAAGATATATAACTGAAAGTTAGGGTATTCTTAGGGCATACCTTAATTGCAGCTTAGGTCAGGAAGCACCTTTTGAATGCTGGATAGTTGCTGGGTTGCCTGCCTAAGAGGAGAACTTCGGAGACTCGTGACAAATTTTGGTTGAGTTTTAAGGTTTGGGTAACTTGACAGCTTCAGAGTTTTCAAGTGGGGGATTCTAATGTGATGAGTTGAAAGGGCAATCCCTAGTTTTATAGTGTCAGTGAGGGGTTTGGGAATTGAAAGAGAGACAAAACCCCTCATTTTCTCCTCTCTGTCTGGAGTAATTACCCATCTGATTGCGTTATTTACAGATTAATAAATATCCGACCAGATGTATATTTTGAGATATAAGTCCGACCAGATATTAATCATTCATTTTTGAAGTTATTTGAAATTCGCATGTACGTTGACAACTCTACTCGTATCCGACTAAATATTTATTTTAAATATATGTCTGGTCGGACATCAATTATACCCGTGATTTTTGTGATTGACAATCTACACACTCACTGACAGTTGTTACATATCCGATCAGATATAGATTTTTCGGGTTATATCGGGCCGGATTTGGTGGTTTAAGAAAAGGCTGGCTGGACATAGGTGATGTCTGGCCTAGATTTGGCTAATCTCCTAATTCTATGGAGTTTCTTTTATTTTCGGTATTAAACATTATAATTTTCCAAGCTTTCAAATAGTTCCCCTATACGAGACTCATCATCAGATTATGCGTAAAAATACTGTGTCTACAATTACAAGCTATTTTGATACACTATAGCCCATATGATGGCTTTGAGACATGTTCTATAATGTTTTTGAGATATTAAGAATGGGTTTTTTTATTCATGGAGATTATAGTCTACAACCATTGGAGTCGAGATTAGATTTGAGTCTAATTATGATAGTAGATGGTCTACGTCATATAGAGTTAGAAAAGATGTAGTGGGTTAGTCACGGTTGATTCCACTTTATGAGTGAAATTAGTTGCATATTTTGAAGTAGGAAGTTGCGATGTGACCTTATAGATTAGAAGTTTATATATTAATATTGTCATTGCGGTTGTCTGCCGCGTATATGGATTAGATCTTTAAATACTTGGAAAACTTAGTAGCTGAAGCATAATATTATTGTAGCATCTAAGGACTATCGATGTAAAACCTATGTTCTACATAGTATTAGAGATGCTGATCAAAAGAGACATTTGGGTTTGCTTAATAAACACAAAGCGATATAGCAAAGCCACTATTGGGTGTCTACATCTTGAGTGCTAGGTGAGCTCCTGAAGCCTTGAGTATATGATACATGTCTAGATGTGCATACGATACCATGGATTGACACTAGTGCAAGTGGGAGAAATTATTAGGGTTTGTGTTAATTCGGATCATATTTATGACCGATTCATGAATACGGATAATTATCTTTTCCATAATATTATCCATTTATGGTAGCACATCTTGTCTTTTATATAAAAATTACATCTAATTGGATTAGTTTAAAACTAAAATGGATTTTAGTGAAGTATGTATAAGACAAAGACCATAGAATATATATTATAGTGCCCAGTTACAATGAGATTTGTAATTGACATTGGGAAATATCACTATTAGAGGTATATTTTCAAATAAAGGTCATGATCAAGATTTACTGACAAGGGTCGATCAGTAAAATCTGTTGAGACCAGTACATGTCGTATATCGAGATTTGATCCGATGGTTTATCCTAATGAATCATGAGTCCCGGGAGGCTCGTATAGACATGTAGGTGATCATTTGATGAGCACTGAATGACTCACTAGAAGAATTCGTAATATATGGCACACCAACGTCAATAGGATATTCCCGAGTCGAGTTGCATAACAAGTCCTTTGACTTGAGATACCATTGCGGATGTATGAGTGATCCTCCATAATTTGACAACAATCATATCTCCAATCTTTTTAGACCAGACCTTATTTTATTTGTTAGGTATGGACCTATGCTCAGTACATCCTGTGATGTATCTAGAGAGGATATGCCAGTCATGTGTGCAAGATTCAGGTATCCACTTCGCGATCCTTTAAAATCCTTGGTTGAGATGTACTGTAGTAGTTCGAGTATTTATCTAGAGAATCACAAATATGTGGCAACATAATTATTTATATGAATTATACATAGTGGATATTTGATGTTTTCATTTATGTCTCCAATACAGTTCGGATACCTATGACAAATGGAGTATACGATATGAATCTACTTGTATGGTTCAAAACAGTTATCTGTGGTCGTTATAATTTATGAGTGGAAATTATGGACACATAATATATTCCATGGCAGACGCACCTGAACCTAAAGGGTCTGTTTGGTTCAACGGAAGGGAGGGGAGAGGAGGGGATTTTAATGGAGGGGAGGGGAGGTGAGGGGAGGGGATGTGAGTGATTTTAATTAAATATATGTTTGGTTCAAATGAGGGGAGGGGAGGGGAGGGGGGAGTTTTTAATTAAATAATGTTTGGTTAAAGAAGAGAGGAGAAGATTTTAAAACTAAATTTACTATTTTATCCTTAAACATTTTATAAATAAAATTAAAACAATATAGACTTATATTATCTTTGAATTAACGAAATAATAAATTAAAATTAAAAGCTCTACATAATACATGTTATTAAAAATAAAATTAAAATAAATATAAGATAAGAGAATAAAAGAATTGAATGGTGAAGCAAATATAAGAGAGATTTGTAATTAAGATAATTTTGGATTTTAATATAAGTAGGGATAATTTAGTCAATGCATTTAATATTTAATTGCTCACTTTCTCTCCCATCCAAAATCCCCCACTTTTGGAGGGGTGCAAAAATTTTTTTATGAGGGATTTTGCTCCCCTCCCCTCCCCTCCCCTCAAAAAATTGAACCAAACAATCAAAATTTAAAATAATCCCTCCCCTCCCCTCCCCTCCCCTCCCCTCCAAAACCCCCCAACCAAACAAATCCAAAGAGTCCCACTATTAAATTATACTCGTAGAGCACTAGAGCAATTTATTACGAATAATTAGATTATTTGTAACATTACACATGTTGGGGTAATTTTATTACTTGTGTGTATTTGTATTTGATACATAATTTGATTAAATACACATAGAATTTTGACATATGTCAAATGAATAATTATTTAATTAATTAAAACTTAATTAATGTAATAAATATTTGTTAGAGAATATTCTATGAATATTCTTTCCTTTATTAATTAAATTAATTAATTAAGGGAAAAGGCTTCGAATAGAAGCTTTTATATTTAGACAATATGATGTCTAAATACTTTTGGTAACTTGGCAAAATATAAGCCAAGTAATTAAAGGTTTTAAAATTTATAAAGTGACTAAAATATCCATTGCCCTTTAAATACCCTCATTCATGCCAATTGCCTCTTTTTTTTTTTTTTAAGGGTTTGGCTATTTTTTTTCAAGCTTGAAAGGGTTTCAAGAGAGGGAAAAATATGGGCTTTTAATTTGATTTGATACTGCATCAAATTGGAAGTATAGATGCATTATTTAGGAGTCGAAATAAAGGTCTATAAAGAGATCAAGGTAATTTTTTGTATCTTTTGTCTTGTAAATTATTTACAATTTTCTCATAATTAGTGGAAAATATGATATCTATGCTTGTTTGTTGAAATTAGGATGATAGAAACTAAATTAGGAAAGCTAGATTTTCATATGTAAAGTTAATTAGGCTAATTAGTGTAAATAAGCTTAATTAGGTGTTAGACACCAAAATTTCCATTCTAGAGTTACTTGAGTAATTCCTAGGTGACCTAGAATTTTTCTTAAGTTGCTTTATGGTGGTTGATTTTCTATTGGTGGTTAAAGATTTGGATTTGCATGAAATTTATATTAATTAGGTATTAATTTGATCAATTTTGAAAATAATTCAATTGTAGTTAATTTGGTGAAATTAAGGGTTTGTGAATGAAATTGGAGATGTGAAAGAAAAATTCTCAGAATTTTCGGAATCATTCCGGACGCGTTTTGGGAATTTTTGGTTTAGAACGCATTATGGGCAAAATCATAATTTTATGAAACTGCGGGTTTTTGGTCATTGATATGTACTAAAAGTACTGTAGCAATATGTTGGGGCGGATATGGGACTCCTAGGGTCGGATCGGTGTCCAGTGCAGCAGAAGTGGGTCTAGCCCATGAATATCAAGAATAAGTGTATTTTTAAATTATTTAATGGAATGCTATATTCCATTATGAGTGCATTGGAAAAAACCAGAGCTGAATCAGAATCCGAAAACTCAAAAACGGTAGAAAATAAGTTTCAGCGCTCTCGCGCGACGCGCACTGATATTTTTTTATATATATATTTTTAATTATTTTCAAAATATTTGATTTAAGCATCAGCTCTTTGTTTCCAAAGAGCTTATGCAAATTGGGTCTTTTACCTAATTTGTTTCCAACCATCCCTAAACACTTTCAAACACCCAAAATTTATTTTTAACATCAAAATCGATATCAACACATGCTAAAGAGTAAAATCATGTTTTTCAAACTATCAAATATTTTTACAAAAACATAAATTTATTCTAAATACGCACATGCGTAATTTTTGAACCCAAAACACAAACCAAATTAGAATCCCACAATGAAGTGACTCATGAACAATTTTAGGTCACTTAAAGGTGGTCATGTGATTCTAGAATGGTAGCCATAGCTCCAAGCTTTTATCTAGAGTTCCAAACTCTAATTTTATATTTATGTCCAACATAAACATTTTGACCCAATCACAAGCATATTGTGTTTATGCTTTCAAAGCATCCATACACAATTCATTAGCCTAATTTCGACATCAACCTATGTTATTATGTATCCAATACATAATACATTACTATATACTCCATTAATGAAAGCAACTCACTAATGAAAACATAACTTTAGAGAAGATCAAACTCACATAGTAAGCTTGATTCAATCTTCTTCTCCTTGTTGAAATGTTGTGGAGAATTTCCAAAATTAGCAAACTTAACTCCAAGACCAAATGTTGATTCCAATGCTAGCAAGCTTGATTTCAAGATCCAATCTTGATTTCTCATTGTTGAAATATTGTAGAGAACTTCCAAAGCTTCTCCAAACACTTTTTTTACTTAGGCTAATATTTCTAAATCTTGCTCGTGTTATCTTTAACAAGCTTAAATTTCTTAAGCTCATGGTTAATTAAAAAACTTGCTCAAGCTTGCCTTTCATAGCAAAACTTATTCAATTTTTATTTAATAAAAGTCTTAATCAACTTTTAGGTAGGCTTAATCCAATTTGTCCAAATATGTATAATTAGGTGTGACTAATCACCATTGTCTACCACTTTGATTTAATCCAATTAAATCAAGAAAAAGTTTAATTAATGGATTGGTTAAATATCTACCACTTTGATTTAATCCAATTAAATCAAGATAAATAAACCTATTATTACATATTTGTAATACCAAAATATCCTCAAATGGTGGAGATATTTATGAAATTACAACAAAGCCCTTGTGTGATTTTGGATTAATCCAATTAATCCAATTGAGTCAAAGTAAATAACTAATGTTATCCAATAACACTTAATTATTTTAGTTGATAATTATAATATCAAATATTATTTATTATAAAAAATTATCGGCTACCCAAGTGGTCAACGAGTACACTTCATATTGTGGGACTCTATAAGTCCAGACATGTTCGTCATTTAAGCCTAGTTTATATGTACGCAATTCGGCCACCTCCGAATTTGCGAAGAACACGAACGATCTTTCTGAACTATACAAGCTGAGATCATCACATATGTTTAACAATCTCTCAGTCGAAAGCTATCCGAATTTTACTTAGGAAACATAGATTACACTGTCAAGTTTCCGAGGCGCACATCTCATGTCGACATGTCTACGATTCTTTACAACTAATCAGAACATCATTTCTGATATATGCGATCCACCCACGGTGATCAGCTTTGGCCAAAGTCTTAAGAATCATGAAAAACTCACATGGATACCTAAACCCCTTATGGTACACATACGGGCCGACAAATCCTATTTTGATACGTACTTGATTAATGATTGCATTAGTCTACACCCAACGAACATCTAGAGGTCAGATCATGAAAGGTCTCTGACATATATGGCATCAAAGTGTGGATGATCACACACAAAATCAATGTTATCCTATAGTCAAATGATCATATATGCTACTCGACTCTAGGAAATTTATATTGATGGTGTTGTGTACTTCCAACTATTAGCAATCACCTGTGAGTCATTCGATATTCGATTCCCACTAATACCCACATGTCTATACGAGCTTCCTTTGCTCATGGTACATTGGGTTATACCATTGGAACACCAATTCCAATATACGACATGTGCTAGGTTTATAGGTTATAAGAATTCGACCGTATTCCAAAACTAAAGACTAAGAATATTTACTTTAAGAATAGTTTATAATAGTAATACTATCCCAATGTCGGACCACTCAGTGTCCAATATGACTACATGACTATTCTAAGATCAATGTCATTCTTAGTGTATTTATATATCAATCTAATATACTTAATGACATTACTATTAATAAGGTTGAAATGAAAAAGTAGTTATTTTATTAATAAATAATAAAATATAATATAAAATACATTATTCGAATTAGCACTCCAAGCACCAACTCCAACACAATGTATATAGTGAGTAGGAATATTCTCAAAAATTTTGGAATTGTTCCGGTAGTGTTTCTTGAATTTTCCATACTATGGGTAAAATGATAATTTGGGGAAATTACCATATTTCAGCTACTGCTATAGTACACGCCTCACTGTAGCAATGGGATGATCTCATATTTTGGTTGATCTGGTTGTCTGGTCATCCCGGTCAGTTGTTCGGTGATCCGATAAGCGATTATCATGTAACCGCGAGAAAGTCTTTCCGTAAAATTTGCCCCAAGTCCTTTTGCGTATCCACACTTTAATATTAGATATCAATGTGTGATATGAGTGAAATATGGATAAATTAGACATATTTGATACTGACTAATTTATCCTGTTTAAAAATATTTTAAAATTTAATTTTGTCTGCCGACGTTCTTCAGCAGTTTTTGCCCTAACACTATATTTCTAATAAGTTATCCTAAAGAACTAAATTATGTTTGGCCCAATGGAAACACATTATGATAAATGAATTCAAGGTCCAAGTCACGGGTTCGAGACCCAAGTTTGGTGTAATTCTAATAATAATTCTCTTAAGCTTCATGATTCCGTGATAAAGTTTCTATCATAAAACCGTAACAAACTTTCGTGATAGAAAATATTCATCATAATTCCGTTACAAACTTTCGTGATAGACAATATTCTATCATAAGTCCGTTATAAATTTTTTGATAGAAAATATTATCACTAATTTATCATAGTATGTGATAGAATGGTTTATTTTTTTATGAAATTGTCACAGATTATCTGTTAAGGTATGTTTTTTCTCATGTAGTGCCCGGTTGACTTATTCTTGGGAAAATGAGCGAAATCCTTTCAAATTTTAAAACTAAATAAAATTTTCGAAAAATTTTCGTTTTATTTCACCAAATATCAAAATAATTTCACTTAATTTCACTAAATATCAAGAGAATTGTGCTATTTTTCCCATTTATTCTTAATTTACTTGTATCATGAGCCAAGGCATGTTCACTGCACATATGGATTCGTCATCGTGTCATTCAATAGTATGTTTTGTTTTAATTTCCAAATTTTTTTTCTTACTTTTCTTTAGATGAATAGACTAATTAAATTAACTTGGAACTTTAGTAAAAGATATTTATGGTTTCAAATATTTTATGACATTATTCAAGTAGGGAGAATTTGACTGTCATCCAAAAGTATGAAAGAATTATTGGACATCCTAAGAATCATATTATAATTAATAAATGATTATTTGACTGCAGGCGTTTTTGTTGGTGATGTGATTATAGGTACTGAATCCTCTTGATAAATTGGATGTGTTTTGGATAGATTTATAATCACACGAAGAGTAAAATTATGAGAGTCGATGTAGCACAAGCGGATAAATATCTAACTACTGTGACAAGTCATTACATTAACTTTTGTCTCCAATAGGTGTGGTTTGACGGTAAATGGCTTACGATTTGATTGTCATATCCTGAGTTCGAGTTCAGATGGTATATTTACCTTCTCTTTTTAAGTCCGGATCAAGTGATTTGGTGGTGAGATTTCCAACATTTTTAAAATTACATTAACTTCTAATTAATGAAATAATAACTTAATGGTCAATATTAAATATGAGTTCTAGTAGCATATTCATAGGTTAGGGGTGAAAAGTGGATAGTTGGGAAGAACAAGACAAGGGAATGCTAAGCTTACAATTTCAAGAATGTCTCCCTTAATTAGTTTTAGAAGCACAATGCTCCATAACGAAAATCAAGGAAAAAGTTAAATCTTAATGCTGTAAAATATATGAACAATGGTAAATTTTAAATTCCTAGGTTGTCATTTAGTTGGAAAAAAAATTACTATTAAGAAAGTGACAAGAAAGTGAGAACGGAATGAAGACATACAATGCAAATTCGAAAAATGTGACAAATCTCCTCCAGACATGTTAACAAATTTTGGGATGCGCCCTTGTTTATGATACCTAGACATTCAAAATTAAACTAATCAACCGTTCGTTTTAAGGCAACTCTAGAATTAAAAATCCTGTGAGTGGATCGAGAAGTCTCGATGAAATATAGCGTGTAAGTCCACTTCAAAATGTTCAACTCAAAAATTGGTTGCAACTTATTTCGATATAGCACCTGATTTTCGTTTGGAATAACAAAAGAAATTTATCCTGAATAATCTGTTATCGAACACGTGAATTTGTTAGTTGGGGGAGAAAATTGCATACAAAAATCAATAACAAAACATAATAATTTAGGTAGTTCACCTTAAAACTAATTACTATATTGCATAAAGATCAATAATTCCGAGTTAGTTACTCCTATCCGTCTTTTGGATGACGTGAGTTTTGGCTAGATAAGCTTTTAGGGATTATTATATTTTGGGAAAGGTACAAGTGGAGTATGAGCACGGTATGCTTAATAGAAAAATCACATATTTAAGTGTGAAGTGTGATAGCTTCCGTGAAAGTTTTATAGAGATTGAATTCTCCAAAAGGACTTAAGAAATTAGGAATTGTTTAAGGCCAAATGAACATAATCGTAAGAACCAAAAATGGTCGAGGAGAGAGTGCATGATAATTATTGTCTAGGTATACCAATGGCAAAATAGTTCAAGAATATGGTTATTTGGTTGCCAAATAATTCCAATAGTTATTTACTAAAGGAGGTTCAAGAGTAGAAGCTACCTATATTGATGCATAACTCTCTCAAATGTCTGCATTAACATTTACATGTGTATATTGATTAATTTTGAAAATTATGGGAGATTGCACTACAAAAAAAAGGGTCTTTAGCGTCGAAATTTTTCGACGCTAAAGTACAAAATTTTGACGCTAAAGGTTATTAGCGTCGAAAATTTTCGACGCTAATTTTCGACGTTAAAACTTGGACGAGAAAGACAATTAGCGTCGAAATAAAAAATTTCGACGCTAAAGTACAATATTTTGCGTCAAAAATATTTCGACGTTAAAACATGTATTTGGCGACGAATAATTTCGACGCCAAAAAGTTGACCTTTAGCGTCGAAATATTCGACGCTAAATGTGATATAATATTAAAAAATATATATCATTTTATTACCTTTAGCGTCGAATATTTCGACGCTAAAAGGTATAAGAATATTATTATTACAAATTAATCTCAAACTAATTTCATTACAAAAGTAATTAAATTTGTTATAAAAATTATTACAAATTTGTTACTAAAAATTTATAATAATGACATTTTTATTGATATAAAACTAAAATTACAAATTTTATCACAATAACAAAATATAAAATGATATTTTTATTGATATAAAACTAAAATTACAAAATTTATCACAACAAAAAAATATAAAATGATAAAATACAATGATAAAATACAATTTCCATCTTCACTTTCATTTTCTTCATTATCATCATTTTCACCATTTCTTCATCTTCATATTCCCCTACAAAAATAAATAAATAAATATTAGATGTGAATATAAAATACAAAACAAACAAACAAACAAAACATTTAAGGAAAAATAAATTTAGAGAGGAAATAAGAGTATGAGAGAAAGAAAGTGATAATAGAAGAAATGAAAGAGCAAATGAATTTATAGGCAAAAAAAAACCTTTAGCGACGAAAAGGATTTCGTCGCTAAAAATCCTCAAATAGCGGGAATTTTTCCGCCAAAATTTTGATCTTTAGCGTCGAAATATTTGATTTCGTCGCTAAATGTTAAAATTTAAATTTAAATTTATTAGGCGGTAAATTCAAATTTTTTAAGGGGAATTCGAAAATTTTAAAATTAACTTTTAGCGTCGAAATTTAGATTCGACGCTAAATGTTGTACCTTTAGCGTCGAAATTTAGATTCGACGCTAAAGGTTGAACCTTTAGCGTCGAATTTTTTGACTTTTAGCGTCGAAAATTTAGTCGCTAAATGTCAAAATTTAAATTTGAATTTATTAGTCGATAAATTCAAATTTTTTAAGGGGGAATTCGAAAAATTAAAATTAAACTTTAGCGTCGAAATTTAGATTCGACGCTAAAGGTTGAACCTTTAGCGTCCAAATAATATTTCGACGCTAAAGGTTGAACTTTTAGCGTCAAATAATATTTCGACGCTAAAGGTTTATCTTTTAGTGTCGAAATAATTATTTGACGCTAAATGTTCATGATGGAACATTTAGCGTCGAAATAGAAATTCGACGCTAAATCATCAATCATTTGGCGTCAAATAATTATTTCGACACTAAAAGATAAACCTTTAGCGACGAATCTAATTTCGACGCTAAAGAGTTTATTGGCGTCGAAAAAAAATTCGACGCTAAATGTTTGGACGCTAAAGGTCTATTTTGTTGTAGTGTTGTAAGAAATTTTTAAAGTTGAAAAGGTACGGCTAACCGCACAATGAGGTTTGGTTAACCACCCATAAGGAAAATTCTATAAGTCCCAAGACTAGTCTAATTAGGATAATCACGAGCGTGCTCAGTTTACCAAACTCTAAAGTTAGGTTAACCAAACCTATGTCAATGAGCATGTTTGAGTTCAGCTTACCAAATCGAGAGTTCGGCTAGTGGGTATGTCACGTAATCTTAAACTCTTTAGGCGACCTTCAAAAACTTTAGCCGTCAAGGTCTTTGTAAATGGATCAGCCAGATTGTCTATAGATGCTATCTTCATTACAGTTTCGTCTCCCCTTTATACTATCTCCTTGATAGAATGATATTTCCTACCTGTATGCTTCCCTCTTTTGTAGCTTCCTGATTCTTTGATGTTTGACATTGCACCATTATTATTGCAATAAAATATAAGTGATTTATCCATATCTGAAACTACTTATGGATCTCCTTAAATTTTACGGAGTTAGACTGCTTCCTTAACTGCTTCATAAGCGGCTACATACTCAGTCTCTATGGTGGAGCCAGTAATATAAAATTGCTTTATGCTCATCTATACAATAATTTCACCACCTATGGTGAATACTGATATGAATACTGATTTCCTAAAATCCACATCTGTCTAGAAATCAGAATCAGTATATCATTTGAGGATCATATCCTTACCAAAATATACAAACATATAGTTTATTGTTCTCTTAAAATACTTGAGAATATGCTTACAACCACCCAATGATCTAATCCCGGGTTAGACTAAAATATGCTGATCACTTATACTGCATAATAGATTTATGATCTCGTGCATAGTATATCAGACATAAGACTACCAACTGTAGAAGCATATGAGATACATTTCATTTCGTCAACTGCTTGAGGTTAGACCCGGCCACGGTTCCGGTTCGGAACCGGAACCGAACCGGTTGGAACTGGAAGGTTCCGGTTCCGGTTCCGGAACCAGAACCGTGGCCGACCGGTTCGGTTGGGGTTCGACCCCAACTCGAACCAGTCGGAATCGGTGGAACCGTACGGTTCCAACCGAAACCGAAACGGTTCCGGTTGAAACCGTAGGGTTCCTGTTGGAACTGTAGGGTTCCAACAAGAACCCTCCCCAACGGCTAGTAGCTCCCTGCCCAAATATGAAAAAAAAATTATAAATTAAAATATAAATTACTAAATATCCCTAATAACGGTAATAAAATGGTTATATTTAGGGGTATTTTTGGTATAAAAAAAATTCTAAAACTCTATAAATAGGATTCATTTTTCATTATTTCAACACACCAAATTCTCAACTCTCTCATTTTCTATAATTCTCTTATTCTCAATCTCAATTCAATACAATTCTTTTATAATCTTATTCTCAATCTCAATTCAATTAGTTGTTAATTTGTTATCATTCGCAAATCGCAATTATTCAATTTTCTTATTTTTCTTCCTAATTTCTCAAACGAAAAATGGCAAGCTCATCTGAGAATATAATGTCAAATATGCCAACCCAAGAGAGCAGCCATAGTATTGGTGCACAATCATGGAGAAGAGAAGTTAAGGCTCGGTCCTCGGATATTTTCAAAATTCATTTTCATTTGGAACGCCTAGAAGATGATACACAACGAGCAATTTGCACCTATTGTGGGGTTACCTATAAATTTTCTGGTGGATACGACAATATGATCAAGCACATGGAAAAACATCATCCGGTTGAACTTGGCATTGATACGACACAAACTCAAATGGCCAGGTACGCATCATCTATTAGAGGTACGAGTGCTGTAGATTTATTTAAATATCTAATGCAAAAAAATAGAGAAGAATTTGCGAAATTAACTTGTATGGCACATCTTTCTTTAAGCTTTGGTGAAAACTTCATTTTTTTACTAATTACGTGCATAATGCTTTAAACCCTTCTGCATGTATAATGACTCGAAACACAACAAAACGTCATTTTTAAATTATATAAAGATGGTAAAATTATTTTAAATGAAATATTTAAAGAGATGAAAGGTCGTATTTCTATATGTTATGATATTTGGAGTGACCATTGGCAAACACACTCATACATGGGTGTGACTTGTCATTGGATTGATGCATCATTTACCATGCAAAAACGACTTATTGCATTTAGAGTTTTTGATAACCAACACTACTGCACATAATATTTATAGAACGATGAAGGTAATTTTTGATAAATATGGTTTACTGCATAAAATTTTAACAATTGGATTTGATAATGCATCTGCAAATACTGCATCCATTAATGATTTAAAATCCTTATGTCAACCAAATTTAGGGGGTCAATTTTTTCATATTCGTTGTACATGTCATGTCCTTAACTTATGTGTTCAAGACAGTCTAAAATTATTATCACATTTCCTTGATCCAATTAAAACGACACTTAACTGTATTTGGTCATATTCTCAAGTTATGAGAGAATAGACGAAGTTTTGTAAAATAAATGGTATTAAACCGATTAAATTTTCAAGAGATGTTCCAACACGTTGGAATTCAACTTATTTTCTTTTATGTCAAGCATTTCAATACAAAGATGCATTATGTAGTTTTTTCTCAACATGTTCAAAATATCACACTTTATCCTAGTCAATGGGATATTTGTGAAATTTTTTTAGATATTTTAAAAGTTTTTAATGACGCTACTTTAATTTTTAGCGGTGTTTATTATCCTACATCACATTTATTTGTTCTTGAAAGTTTGAATATTGTTGGTACTTTGGATGAACATGCTGAAAGTAGCGATCCTAATGATTATGTTTTGTTCGAAGCCATTACTGCTATGAAGGTAAAATGGTTGCATTATTTTAGAGAAATTCCTTTACTTTATCTTATTGCTGCTGTTTTTTATCCTAGATTTAAATTAGAAGGTTTGAATGGTGCTTTACAAGCTTACTATGGTTATTTAGGAATATTAGCTGAAATTGATATTACAAGAATAATGATGAAAATAAAAATGATTTAATTGATTTATTAAATGATTATATTGTTAAATATAACTTAGGAACATTAGGTGAATCTAGTAGTAGCGAACCGGTAATTCAAACAAGACTTAGCGCAGGAGATCGTTGGTTATTACAACGAAATAAAAAAGCTAGGGATACGACAACTAATAACCCCGAATTAGATAATTAATTTTTATCTACAAATTTCTAGTTTTCTACTGAAAGTTTAGTTAGTAAAAATTTTAAAATCCTTGAATGGTGGAACCGACATCAAATATATATCTTGTTTTATCAATTATTGCTAAAGAGATATTGGCAGCACTATTTCCACTGTTCCACTGTTGCGTTTGAACAAGCCTTTAGCTTGAGAGGCAATATATTGGAAGCTAGACGATCTTCATTACATCCAAGCACTCTAGAAGCAACAGCTTGTGTGGATGATTGGACTCGAGCTGATCTGAGACAACAAGAAGATGTCCCCGATGATTTTGAAGATTTGTTCGATAATGCATCTGCAAGTGCAACAACAAGTGCAAGCGGAACCGGAGCCGAAGGATCAACTGGTAATGATGATTGATAATTGTAAAATTATAATTTACAAATGGGATATGTCTTAAAATTGTAATGGAACTACGTGAGCTTTGATTCCTCTCACCCTTGGAGGATACGTAGGAACTTAAATTATAAAAATTTAAGCTCAAGCTCTTCAATGTAATAATTTTATTTATTTATAAAATTAATCTCATTTATTTTAATTAATTTTCAAAATTTTAAAAAAAAGGTTTGGAACCGAACCGGAATCGAACAGGTCGGTTCCGGTTCGGTTCAAGGTTCCGGTTCCACTTAAGTGTGGAACCGAAAACCGGCCGGTTCGGTTCGGTTCTGATCGGAACCGAACCGAACCGCCGGCCGGTTCTACTGGAGGTGTCATAAGAGACTGTTACTTCTTTGACAAATGAATTTCGTACTGAAAAAGTTTAATTACCTTTATTGAAATATTGCATCACGAATCTTACAAGAATCTTATCGATTTACGATGCCTAAGACATAGCTAATAGTCATTTATGCGATCCCAAATAATCTGGATCCCAAGAACATAACTCGCATCTTCCAAATCTTTCATTTGGAATTGGTTAGCTATCATCGATGATAACACGATAAAATTATAATTTTATCAATGGCGCACTTGTAAATACAAAGCTCATCGACATTCTGCTCAAAGTTATAAGACTTGATCACTGTATCAAATCTTAGGTTCCAAGATCGAGATACTTGCTTAAGTCTATAAATGGACCTTTACAGCTTGCAAATCTTTTGCTCTTGTCATTGGACAACAAATCACTATCATCAAGAATACCATTCAAGAATACTGTCTTGACATCCATTTTTCATATTTCATAGTCATAATATGCGGTAATGGATAGAAGAGTACGAATATATTTAAGCATAGCGACTGGGAAGAAAGTCTCATCACAGTCGACTCCCTCTTTTTGGGTATAACATTTGGCCACTAGCGTAGCATTAAAGGTCTTAACCTTCTCATATACTCATCTTTTCCTTTTATAAATCCACTTACAGTCTATATATTTTACACCATCATGTTGGTCTACAAGTTCCCAGACTGAGTTGGAGTAAATTGACTCAATCTTGAGATTCATGACTTTGAGTCATTTCTCTTTATCAGAATAATCCATTATATTACCATATGTCAACTTCTACCTCTTCAATGCCTAGGTAGCGATCGGGTTATCGTACAACCCTCCCACTACATCAGGTGGTGGATTATTCAGATCTAAATGTATCTGACATTCATATGTTGAAGATGCAACGTTATTTTCAACAACTAATGTTGACAGTGTGCTGTCAAACCAGTAAGTAATTCTTCTAGTATAACTCTATTACGAGGTTTGAATTCTTTCATATAGTCATCCTTAAGAAACTTGTCGATACAAACACTTTGTTATCTTCAAGGCTGTAGAAGAATCCACCCATAGTCTCTTTAGGATAGCCTACAAATAGGCACATCAAAGAACGTGATTCCAACTTCATAGGCTTCATCTTTAGTACATATGTTGGATACCTTCATATACGAAAATTCCCAAACTAGTTTTACGATTGTTCCACAACTCTAAGGATGTTTTAGAAACAGATATAGATGGAACTACATACAAGATATACATTGTTTTTAGTAATGAATATCCATAAAAGAACTAGGAAATGAACTATAACTAACCATTGATCTCATCATGTCTAGTAGGGTTAGATTTATCCTTTCTGCAACTTCATTATACTATGGTGTTCCAGGTGCTATTAGGTTAGATATTATCGTATGCTCTATCAAGAATTCCTCGAATTCATTATCGAGGTATTCACCCCCATAATTTGATCGTAGAGTTTTAATAGTTTAACTTACCTAGTTCTCAACCTCAATACGAAATTCTTTCAACTTTTAAAAGATATATGATTTGCGTTGCATTAGGTAAACATAACTATATCTCGAATAATAATTAATAAATGCGACAAAGTATTGATAACCACCTATTGCTCTTACATTTATTGGACAGTAAATGTCCGAATGTATGAGTCTAAGTGGTTTATTAGCCTTTAGTTCTTTTTCTGTAAAAGGTCTCTTGGTCATTTTACTTTCTAGACAAGATTCACATATCGGTAAAGTGATGATCTCAATAACAAGTAAATCATATTTAGATGTGGCCTTATTCTTGTTGGGATATATGCCCTAAAGCATCATGTACCATATAAACAGGTTATTATTGTAATAATAAATAATGGATTATTCATTTATCAATTGTTTGATTTGTTCTCATGTTATAAATTATCTTATATACTTTTGATTACTCATGTACTTTCAAACTTAGTGTATGATTGTCGTATACAAGAGGATTTAACTATAAAAGTAGTAATCTAAAATATTATATATAGAGCAAATAAATACATGTATTTTTTATGGTTTATTTACAGCTGCAGTCCATTTTATAAATGTGAGGGTTTTGGGCGAAGGGCGCGGCGGAAGCGCTATTCGGGCGAAATCGTAATTTTAAAAATTTTCAAATTACCGAATAAATTATTCAATATCTAATATGAATAATTTATTCATATTTCACCTAAACATATTTATTCAATATCAAATAACGACATAAATAATGTAGAAACTTCGCGAAACTTTTACGAAAAATATTTTTCCATAAAATGACGCAAAACGCGTTTTTGACCAAACCGACCACCCAACACATATGGGGACTATCCAGGTCATCCCTAATAGTGTTAGGGTAGTTCATGGGCTGCCCGAACAGTGACAAATTCACTGTTTGGACAGCCGTCACCAGGTTGACTCAAAAGTCACCCGGTAACGCCGTTTTTCACCATTTTCGTTTGTTTCAACTCCGAAATAATTTCCGACAATTGTTCCAACACCCAAAACACATCCAATACATTCATAAGACATCAGTTTCATCAACATATTCAATGATTTTCCAGATCTGATCCAGAACACAAAATTGATTATTTTCATGCTTTAAATCCAATTTTTCATGATTAATCCAATTAATCAAAACACCAATCAAAGTCACCACACATGAAGCACCCAAGAAAAATTCTAGGCATTACAAGAGTGGTCATAACACTCTAGAATGGTAACATGTCATCAAATGAACAAATTGGACAATAATTACAATAATTTCATCCAAAATACTTCACACATGAATCACCACTTCAAATTCCATCAACCATAACCAAAAGCCCCAAATTTTATGAAAAGAAGAAACCCTAGAATCTCATAAGATCATCATGAAACATGAAACAAAATTTCTAAGCTTAGGTATTTGAGGGATTACCTTTAATCTTCTAATTCCTTAGCCTTTTTTTCTTGATTTTCTTCTTTCTCTTCTTGAATCATCAATGATTTGGAGAGTGTTTTGGGTTTCATTTTCGGCCATGGTGGAGTAACAAGTGAAGAATTAAATTTTTTCTTCTTTTGAATCATCAAAATCGACTTTAGGTGGCAAATTATCCTTTTTAACAATTTAATCCAATTAAATTAAAGATAAGCTTTAAGTTTGGACAAATCAAATTTGCACACTTAAGCTCAATTAAATCATACCATGTGTATCAATAATAATTAAACATATTGCATAACATTTATGTAATATGAATATTATTTAATTATTCAAATATTTAACATTTAAATATCTAAATAATTAATTAATATAATTATTATTATACATGTATTTTTATTTACAAAAATAACAAATACATATATTTATGGCATGTGTCAAAATCTCATTTGATAATTAATTAATGTGTATCTAATCAAATTATGTATCAAATATAAATACACAATAATTACGACTGACCAAAATTGCTCATATGCATGTGTTTTCGTTTAACCGATTAAACGATTCGAATTAACTCATTTAATCTAATGAAGTATTATGAATAATCTGTATTATTCATAACGCATTGCCCAAGTGCTCAATGAGTACACTTCATATTGTGAGACTCTCTAAGTTTAAGTTTATCCGTCACGAAATCCAATTTCGTGTCCATAATTCACCCACTCATGAATTATGACGTCCACAGATAATCTCGCTAAACTATGCAAGTCGAGGTCATTGCATACGTATAATCCCTCCGTCACAGGCTATCCATATTATACCTGGGATATAGATGAGAACGTCAATCCGTTCGGTGTAATATAGTCGACTTTAAATTTACGATCTCTAAATGACACTCGGAATTGATTTCCGAAGTTATACCACGGCCATGGATTTACTATATCGTAAACACGTGAGGATGTCTATGCCCTGTACACATGACTGACGGATTCTATCTTGATACACACTGGATATCATGAGCATCAGTCCACACCCATCGAATAGGCGGAGGTCTGATCATGAATAGATCGCTGACGTGACTGCCATCAAAGTGTGGATGATAACTCATATATCCCACTGTGTTATCTCAAGTCAAAGGACCATTATGCTCGTTCAACTCGAGAAGATTCATATTGACGTTGGTGTACCATCTATTAGGAAATCTTCAGTGAGTCATTCAGTGTTTATCAAATAAACACTTACATATCTATACGAGTCTCCCGAGACTCATGGTTCATTGGGATAAACCATCAGACCAAGTCACGATATACGACATGTACTGGTCTCAGCGGATTTTACTAACCGACCCGTATTAGTAAATCTTGACCAAGAACTTTATTTAAGGATATACATCTTATAGTGCGCTTCCCAATGTCAATTACAAACTACGTTGTAACTGCGCACTATATTGAAAATCCTAGGGTCTTTGTCTAATATACACGTATCACTAAACCAGATTTAGTTTCGATCTAATCGTAATTGGATATCTAATCGCAATTAGATCGAATATGTGTATAAAAGACAAATGTGCTACCATTAAATAAGTAATATTATGGAAAAAGACATTGATCGTATTCATGAATCGGACATAAATACGATCCAGATTGGCACTCTGAGCACCAACCCTAACAATTTCTTCCACTTGCTCTAGTGCCAATCCACAGTATCATATACACATCTCAATGTGTATCACATACTCATGGCCCTCAAGAGCTCACCTAACACTCAAGAGGTAGGTAACAACAAGTAAGCCTGCTATAACAAATTGAGTCTGTCCAACAAACCCAATTGTTTCCCTTAACCAGTATCATTCATTTATTGTACAACCTAAGTTATACATCAATATGACTCAGATGCGATATCAATATTATGCTATAGCTATTGAGTTGTCTATGTACTTAGAGATCAAATCCAAATACTATAAGACAACCTCAAACACTACACTAATATGAAAACCTTTAATCTATGGGGTCACTATGTAACTTCATAAGTCAATACTTCATAAGTTGCAACTGATTCCACTAGTTTAGTAAAATCAACGGTGACACTCCCACTGCATCTTTTCTGACTTTATATGACATAGACCATATAATGTCATGATCAGGATAAAAATAATCTGACTTTATGGTTGCAAACTAAATTCTCCATGAATAAGAAACTCATTCTTAATATCTCAAAGATCACAAAGAACATGTTTCAAGACCCATCATATGGTCTACATCATATCAAAATAACTCGTAATAATTATGATTAAATTGATATCTTTAATCGCATATAATATAGTATTCATTACGCCATCATCCGATGATGCATACGATTGATTAAACATTCCAATCAATCTCTCTTTCGACAAATGAATCATCTTTACGAAAGATGAATACTATATATATATATATAAGACACGTTAACTGTCAAACAGTTATACTAACTGTCATACAGATAGACTTACTGTGTCATTTATTAGATCATATCTAATACGCGACTAATGGGAGTATCTCACAAGTCTCTTGTTTTATGTCATATATGAAACTTTATATCAAATATATCAGAGACTACTCCTGCTTGCTTACACGGAGAAAAGAAGACTTAAGTAAACGTTTTACTTCACTAACATCTCATTATTACTTTAATAATGATAATGTAGTTAGTATTTATAACACTAGAAAGAAATTTGTACGCTCCTACTAACCCTATTATCATATATGTATTCTATGTGCTTTGATAAAATCAGACAACCTGATTGTACCAAAACTAAAGAACACAAATTTTCGGAAAACTTATTTGAGTCTACAATAGACTCTATAAGCTAGTATATCAAACTGTGATCTTAGCAGAATACAAACTCCAGGGCCATTCTAGAATGAATTCTTTAAACAAAGAAATCACAACGGATCTCTCATTCGAAGAAATCACTCAAGAACGCCACTTTGCATTCTTTAGCCAAAATACATAGTTTAATATCAACATTAACCAACAAATCTTTAATTGTTCAATTAGTGCGAATAGAGACAAGCTTTCTCAGAATCTACAATAGATAACTGAGTATAACTTTTCTCACTGTCATACTATAAAGGTCAAACCTTTAACGAGCTCACTTTGCTTTTGCTGCGCAAATAATTTTCACATTTTATGAACTATTCATAACGAAAGCCTAATCAAGTTCAAAACTTGATCGTATTAAGCTATGAACAATCTTAGATCTATGATTCAATGCTAACTTCGAAATCGATATCAAATATCGCTCCCACTATAAGTTATAGGATAATTTTCTTCGATAAGAAAACAACAGAATCATTAAGTATCAAATACTTCACAAATGATTCTGACATCCTATTGAACTTATATGGAAGTTGACTAAGGTCTTTTCATCTTATTAATTATGCAGTTCCATTACAGTTTATCATTCTCACATTGACTTCAATCAGTCAAGTCTTCTACAATCGTTAACATCTAATGTTAACATACCAAGTAATAAAACAATTTTATTACTCGGGATCGTAGAAAATATATTCTATCAAATAGAATACATTATTCTATTAAATATAATAAATGATAAACCTTACTTGTACCTCCGAGGCGCAAGTACTTTCAATTATATAACAATTATACAAAAGAAAGTTTCAAATCTCAAACTTTTCAAGATTCGAATTTTCTACTATACATATCATATATGTAACTAAAGGAATAAATGGAACCTTAATTAAAGAGATGAATTAGTGTTACTGGAGCATAATCCCAAGAGTATTGAAAACTAATTCGGTAAGACTCAATATCAACGAATCAAATCATAAAAGATTCAATTACTCCCACTGACCAATTCCATCAAGATGGAATCGTAGAAGTTTAATATTGAGTAAGAATCACATTCATTAAATAACTTTAGAACTAATTGTCTTAAATTTATATGATTGATAACATCATACATCCTTGAACAATTCAAAGACTCACTATGAATTTTATAGTTTTCAACACTTCAAATAGAATATCTTTGAACCATTCAAAATATTCTATCCGTGTTTCATCAGAAACATATTGAAAGTTCTCGAACCATTTAAGACGTTCAATATATATTCTTGTAGAAACATGTAACCAAGTCATGAAAATTCATTAACTAAGTTACAAAGTAAAGAAAACTATCCATGATAATTTTTAATTCATTAAACTACATACATCCAATGTATTAGTTCAATAAATCTATGGTCCAATGACGATCATTGGTTAAATAGATTTAATCACATCCTGAATACAATATTCATTAAATAGATAAGGATATATGGTGTGATCTCGTATCAGACCATCCTTTACCATACAGAAAAAGCATCTAATGATAATATGATAAAATCTTATAAAGCACGGTTCTAAGTTATTTAGTTAACCGAACATTTTCTTAATATTTATCTTTTCATTAATGACACTACTAGTCATATTAAAATATGTAACAACTGTTTATATAGAACAAGTAACTATCCAATAGTCACAAGTTCTGATATCAAATATCAAAATAATTATTAAACATCATTTTAATAACTAGATAAGAGATCTGGTATCCAATACCTACAGTTGTCGTATTGTGAGAATCGATATTCTCTTTACAAACTATACACATCTCTTCTTTCTTAAGCTTTATAATTTGCTTCAATTATTCACAACAATTGCAAATGACTGATTAGCAAACTGTGTCAGACACGTGACTTCTAAAAGTACTAAAGCCAAGAAACGTCATTATAAGATAAACAAATACTAATGAGATTTTCCTAATGCCAGTCAAGAATCTCAAGACATGACTGATTCGTGTCAATTTTTACTGCATAAGAAACTATTCTTCATAGATAACTATATCCAGAAAAAGATATCCTTTTAGATTACCTAAATATGACTTAGTAACAAAGTCACTAACCATCTTGATTTTTCAAGAAAATCGGAACAACAGTTCCCGATGGTTTGAACTAATCTAACAATATCTAAGTCTACAGTCATTCTAGAACATATTCTAGAAATACGCAACCATAAGTAAAGTCAGAAAACATATTCAAGCAATATGCATGCAGCGGATTAGAAGTGTAATTCTATAAACAATATAGAATAAAGGAAAACAAAAGCAGTAAATTCCATAAAATTACACACTACTTTAGTTATGGATTTTTAACCCAGCAGTGTCTCCCACTACTTTATGTAATACCGTAATCCCCAACAGAGAAAGGAAATTCAATAATTAAATCGAATTCCATAGTGAGAGTAGGATCCTATGAATATATTTCGACTCACAGCTTTCACATGATCTCGCCTACGTATATTCATTAGGTAGACAACTCATTGTCAATCACTCACCAGTGACTCCTAATTTTGGTCCTGACCGTTCTCGTTATGACAGCTTTGGCATGTTCACAAGGAGGCGTATCAAGGCTTCACTTGCCAATGACAAACTCAAGCTACCGATGTAGTCCTGACAGCTTTGGAACGTTCAGGATTTCCACTTTCCCTTGAATTTGTCTAGTATCAATATACAACCGGTATGAATAAAATTCTATCAACTACACCCTCACTACTTTGGCGCGATCTCGGAATGTAGCCATAGAAAGTTACCCATAAACCGTATTGACAAGACGAACCAAGAAACATGCATCCAATACACGTTACTTTACAGCCTTATTTTGAGCGGGGATTTTCCTCTGGAAGCATTGTACTACATCAAATGCAGAATTAATCTAGATCAATTTCTAAACAATTCAATTCTACCTTAGTAAACATAACTAAACTTAACCATTAAATTTTTGTTACGTTTCCGTTAGCGTAGAACCAAAAAGTCAAGAAACATATAGATTACATGCATGTCGAACATTAAAATTGGATTATATATCATATATCAAGCATGACTAATGTAATGGATGAAGCATCAGACCTGCTCTGATACCATTTTTTTGGGGTTTTGGGCGAAGGGCGCGGCGGAAGCGCTGCTCGGGCGAAATCGTAATTTTGAAACTTTTTCAAATTACCGAATAATTCAATATCCAATATGAATAATTTATTCATATTTCACCTAAACATATTTATTCGATATCAAATAACGATATAAATAATGTAGAAACTTTGCGAAACTTTACGAAAAATATTTTTCCGCAAATGAACGTAAAACACATTTTTGACCGAACCGACCAACCAACATATATGGGGACTGCCCAGGTTATCCCTAATAGTGTTAGGGCAGTTCATGGGCTGCCCGAACAGTGAAAAATTCACTGTTTGGACAGCTGTCACCCGGTTCGCTCAAAAGTCACCCGGTAACGCCGTTTTTTTGCCGTTTTCGCTTGTTTCAACTCCGAAACAATTTCCGGCAATTGTTCCAACACCCAAAACACATCCAATACATTCATAAGAAATCAATTTCATCCATTTCACTGATTTTCCAGATCTGATCCAGAAAACAAAATTGACAATTTTCATGCTTTAAATCCAATTTTTTAAGATTAATCCAATTAATCAAAACACAAATCAAAGTCACCACACATGAAGCACCAAAGAAAAATTCTAGGCATTACAAGAGTGGTCATAACACTCTACAATGGCAACATGTCATCAAATGAACAAATTGGACAATAATTACAATAATTCCATCCAAAATACTTCACACATGCATCACAACTTCCAATTCCATCCACCACAACCAAAAGCCCCAAATTTTATGAAAACAAGAAACCCTAGGATCTCATAAGATCATCAAGAAACATGAAACAAAATTTCTAAGCTTAGGTATTTGAATGATTACCTTTAATCTTCTAATTCATTAGTTTTTTTTCTTGATTTTCTTCTTTCTCTTCCTTGAATCATCAAGCATGATTTGGAGAGTGTTTTGGGTTTCATTTTCGGCCATGGTGGAGTAACAAGTGAAGAATTAATTTTTCTTCTTTTGAATCATCAAAACCGACTTTATAGGGGCAAAATTATCCTTTTTACAATTTAATCCAATTAAATTAAAGATAAGCTTTAAGTTTGGACAAATCAAATTTGCACACTTAAGCTCAATTAAATCATACCATGTGTATCAATAATAATTAAACATATTGCATAACATTTATGTAATATGAATATTATTTAATTATTCAAATATTTAACATTTAAATATCTAAATAATTAATTAATATAATTATTATTATACATGTATTTTTATTTACAATAAATAACAAATACATATATTTATGACATGTGTCAAAATCTCATTTGATAATTAATTAATGTGTATCTAATCAAATTATGTATCAAATACAAATACACAATAATTACGACTGACCAAAATTGCCCATATGCATGTGTTTTCGTTTAACCGATTAAACGATTCGAATTAACTCATTTAATCTGATGAAGTATTATGAATAATCTCTATTATTCATAACGTGTTGCCCAAGTGCTCAACGAGTACACTTCATATTGTGAGACTCTCTAAGTTTAGGTTTATTGACCGGCGTAAACACACGAGTATAACGCAATTTACGCTTCTTACCATGATCGCTATCTGACCAGCTCAACTTGGAAAGAATGGGGTCGATTTTTGGTTCAAAGGCTAGGATTTGTTCAATTAATTCTTCGGCCTTTGCAGTCAGGAAAATATCATGTATTGATTTTGTGACGAACTCATGTCTTTTGGCTTCCGCAAGAAATACAAACAGGAAATTGAAAAAATGTTCAATGTTGAGTAATCCAATGGCTTCCGATGAATGTTCAAGTGCGCCCATGATGCCACTGTGAATATTTCTTCAAATGTTCCAAGCCCACCTGGTAAAGCAATAAACGCATCAGCAGTATTGACCATTTCAAGGAGTTGTTCAGACATCCCCGATACGATACGTTCATCTCCATTTTTTTTTTCCGATTATATGTTCATCCGCCAAAGTTTTTGGAATGATTCCCAAAACATGACCGCCACCATCCTGAACGGCTTTTGAAATGCTTCCCATTAATCCAAGATTGCCACCGCCATATACTAGGTGCATATTTCTTTCTGCTATGACTCTCCTCAATTCCTTTACAGCCTCAATGAATTCTGGTTTATTACTAGAATTGGATCCACAGAAAACACAAATTTGCTTGACTCGCTGCTGTGATGTTGCTTCCATTTTCTTTCTCTTATTTGGATGTATATCTGGATGTGTCGAAGAGAGAAATGTAGAGTTGAATTTATAGAACCTGAAAATGGGTGAGTAATAATAGCACTAGTACCTGCCAAATGACAATTATTAGATGAACGTTAAAATAAATCGTGAAAAGTCAAAAAGTATAGATCTTGTAGGCGAAAATAAAGGAAATAAAAACAGAAAAGCAAATCAAAGCAATAATTAAGGCACCAGAATTGTGTACACAATACGTCATTCGCTTAGTATAAATTCATAATGATGCGTCTCAAGAATTAATTCTTTACTCAGCTATCACAAATGAATTAGCTCTATCCTTTGTGATTGCCAAACACCATTCCTTCTGTCTTAAAATGCTCTGTTTGTGATTTTCCCTACAAAAATAACCCACAAAATTAAAAACTCTACAACATGTATACACAAAATATGAAAACAGAAATTACAACAAATTACATGGGTTGCCTCCCTACTATCGCTAAATTTTTCATCTTCAGCCAGACGTGACTGAAATCCATCTGTCAAGGAGGTTTCAGCGTTGTTTTGGATGTCCGATTAAAGACAATCCCGTGAGCGTTGCTTTTGAAGGGTCTCTTCCAACGGTAAAGGGGCAAACATAATTTTGTCTCATTCAGTGTTTGTGCCACCTTTTTGCTCATTGTTGCTCCAGTGGTTCCTACAAAGAAAGAAAGAAAATCAGGAGGTCTCGTATTGGTCTGACAGTTGCTCCTCCATTTGCTCTGTTTCTTGCTCCACCTTTTCTTCACAGGTTTATTTTAGGATTTCCTCGTTCAGTTCTTCATCTGTCATCTGTGAAAAATATGCTCCATATGTGTCAACCTGAGGATGTAAAGATGTTTCTGACATTAGGTCTTAATCCTCTAATACGACTGGAATGGATGGTTCAGGTAGATCTTCTTCAAACATCAGTGCAAAGTAATCTCCAAGATCTTCATTTTGAGGATACAGAATTCCATCCTCATTTGTTGGTGCAGTTGGTACAAACAACTCAGCTTCTTCATCCTCGTCAGAGTCTGAATAATAGAAATTAAACAGAGACTTTGTTGGTTTGGGTTCCTGAACTAATACCTCAGATTCTTGATACTGCTCAGCCTCCTCCTCTGTTGAAGTGTCTTTGTGAACTGATTAGTACTCGAAGGCTTCATCAGTGTCATCTGAAACTGGTTCTTGAGGTATGTAGTTCTGGTTTTCTGTGAATTGTCTCATTTGATCTGTCATCCTCTGAATAGATGCCGCTTGACTCTGAATTTGTGCATCTAATTGAGCTTCCCGTTCTTCGAGCCAATCTTTGAGCATGTGAATCAACTGATCTTCCTTTGATGGTTCTGTTTGTTGATGAAGATCGTAGATGGATGGTGGATAAGATGGAAAATAAGATGGTTCTTCGTACCTTAATGGATTCCAATAATTCTGCCACTCTGAAAGGTATATACATTGATCGCTCGGGTGGTTACCATCACATATTACACATCTCCCCATTTCGTTCTGATGAGCAAATGTAGTATTGCTTGATTCTAACATCCAGTGATAGTTGTTGGGCTGAACAACAGGCCTCAGAAAACCAGACTATTGCTCCCAGATTTGGGGTGTATCTTCTAGTAAGCTCGTGATCTCTCAATCTCCCAATAATGTTCCATTTTTTTTTTTCAATCACCTGAAAACACAATAAAGAAATAAAAATTACAGATAAAGAAAATTAGATGCAAGTAAATTAGATAGCTTCAAAATTAATAACTCAAGAAAAATAAGTCCCCGGTAACGGCGCCAAAAACTTGACCGGCGTAACACACGCGTATAACGCAAGCGCACATATCGTTCAAGTAGTATAAAAATATCGATCCCACGAGGACTTAATTCCTACTGTTGTTATTAATTATTGATACTATTTATTTACAGGTATCTAATTATATGGAGAAGAGAATGATTGTTTGATTGGTTGAATGTGGTTTTCCTTAATAAAATAAATAAAATAAACAAAAGAAAATACTAAGGAAAATAACAAAAGACTAAAGATCTATGGTTGTGAATCATTTAATATCTTTTAAAAGATGAAGTGATTATTTTATGTTTGAGTAATAAATCAGTTTACTAACCTGGAACACGAAATTATGCAAAAGCCTCTGTCGATGGTCAGACGCAAATACCAGTTTAACCCAATTGAACCATATGTCTATGTCAACCAAATTATATGGATTCATTAAGTTTAAGTTCTAATTATGGCTACCCCCGCCCGACAGGTATATGTCTATCCTGTAAGGAAATCTATTAAAGGGTTATCTATCCTCAAGGAGAATCGTGGGCTATTAAGTCTAAGGCTGAAACCTAAAATCCCTATGTCTAGTTCATTTTAGATTTACCACATCAATCTTATTGGTGATCAGACAACAAGAAGCATTAAGCTTAAGACTTAATAAGTAAACCTTTAAATTACCCAAACTATAAAATAACCCCTTATAAACCGGTGATATTAGAATTCATCACAACCCCAGATAACTAACACATAACTAGGGCTAGTAAAAACTTAAATAAAATAAAAGACATAAAGTAAAATGCTGAAAAGTAAATGACGGAAAGTAAATGCTGAAATTAAATACTGAAAATTAAATGCTGAAAGTAAAGCTGAAAGTAAATTGCTGAAAAGTAAATGCTGAAAGTAAATTGCTGAAAGTAATTGCTGAAAAGTAAATGCTGAAAGTAAATTGCTGAAAAGTAAATGCTGAAAGTAAATTGCTGAAAAGTAAATAAAGTAAAAGTACAATAAAAGAAAATGCTGAGGTAAAAGGATCCACTTTATTACTTCTATTTTAGATATCTCCCTTAATATAATATATTAACTTTGCATGATAATTACCAACCAGCCATATAGGCGGTATCCAGATTAAGTCAAATTAATAATTAATTACCGACCGACCAATCAGGCGGTATCTAGTTTAGTCAGGTTAAAACCAATTTAAATAATTACCAACCGACCAATATGGCGGTATCCTCGTTAAGTCAGGTTTTAACTAGTTTATATATTATAATTAAGGGAGATTAATCTAAATATTAGTAATAAAATTTTTACCTTTTACCCCAGCAAAGGGAGTTACCTCCTCATTACTGAAAAGTAAAAACTGAAAATTAAAGAAAGAAAAGTACTGTGCGTAAAAGTAAATTGCGGAAAGTAAAAACTGAAAAGTAAAGAAAAGAAAGTGCGAAAGCAGAAATTAAATACTGAAAGCTATAAATAAACAAACAAGATACAATCTTCTTAGTATTCTTAAGGAATTCCTTAGAAGAAAGTATGAATTTTACAAATGAAATGGCTTGGTATTTATAGGCAAAATTTTGCCTCCATCAAATCATCCACCAAATCATTATTAATTGCTCCACTAATTGCTCCACCAAATCCATTATTAATTGCTCCACTAATCTCTTATCATGTTTGGTGATGATTTGATACTTTTTTATTATTTATTTATTAATTTATTTTTGCTTTGAAAATGATTGAAAGTGACTTTAATAATTACACACAACACACTTCTGGATGGTTCATCAATTTCGGGCATGAAATATTCAGAAATTCGAAATTATTTTGTGTTTCAAAGCTGTAGATCTTTGAGTCTTCTTTAATATGGAACTTGAATCAGCTCAATCTGATATCAGAGTAAAAAGTTATGCCCAAAATACGACAGATGCGCAAAATTGGAATTTCCAAAACTACACTTCGTTAAAACGCCCTTTCAAGTTTCCAATCTCCAAAATTAATATGTCAAGTCCAATTTTTGCCCTTATTTGACCCACATTTCGTCCTAAATGATTTCATTGTGTCCCAATATTATTTTATCTGCAAAATGAACTAAAAACATCAAAACGTTCATCAAACCCGAGAAACTAAACAAAATATTAAGTAAAAGGGGCGGTAAATATTGATATATTTTCCGCTCATCATTTATCCGTCACGAAATTCAATTTCGTGTCCATAATTCACCCACTCATGAATTATGACCTCCACGGATAATCTCGCTAAACTATGCAAGTCGAGGTCATTGCATACGTATAATCCCTCCGTCACAGGCTATCCATATTATATCTGGGATATAGATGAGAACGTCAAATTTGTTCGGTATAACATAGTCGACTTTCAATTTATGATCTCTAAATGACACTCGGAATTAATTTCTGAAGTTATACCACGGCCATGGATTTACTATATCGTAAACACGTGAGGATGTCTATGCCCTGTACACAGGACTCACAGATCTTATCTTGATACTCACTGGATATCATGAGAATCAGTCCACACCCAACGAACATGCGGAGGTCTGATCATGAATAGATCGGTGACATGACTGCCATCAAAGTGTGGAGGATAACTCATATATCCCACTGTGGTATCTCAAGTCAAATGACCACTATGCTCACTCAACTCGAGAAGATTCCTATTGACGTTGGTGTACTATCTATTAGGAAATCTTCAGTGAGTCATTCAGTGTTTATCAAATAACACCTACATATCTATACGAGTCTCCCGAGACTCATGGTTCATTGGGATAAACCATCAGACCAAGTAACGATATACGACATGTACTGGTCTCAGCGGATTTTACTAACCGACCCGTATTAGTAAATCTTGACCATGAATTTTATTTAAGGATATACATCTTATAGTGCGCTTCCCAATGTCAATTACAAACTACGTTGTAACTGCGCACTATATTGTAAATCCTATGGTCTTTGTCTAATATACACGTATCATTAAACCAGATTTAGTTTCGATCTAATCGTAATTGGATATCTAATCGCAATTAGATCGAATATGTGTATAAAAGACAAGAGGTGCTACCATTAAATAAGTATATATGGAAAATGGAATTGCTCGTATTTATGAATCGAACATAAATATGATCCGGATTGGAACTCTGAGCACCAACCCTAACAATAAATGTATGACGAACTTGATATGAGATCGTTCATGTGGTGATATAGGAATGAAGACACTTTTATATGATGTGATAATATAGGACTGGACCCAGATAGAAATAAATTTCTTTTATTATCCATTAAAAAAATAAATTCATATCAGTCTACTAGATGATCATACATAGGTTGATATAAATCTTAAGTGTACTACGAACTCCTACATGATAGACTATGTCATTTGATTTACATGGGTGAGATCGTTGTATAATTCATGATCAATAACTTCGTACTTTAGGTAGGGGTGGCAGTTTGGGCAAGGATTCACTTTAAAGCAAATATGAGTTTGGAAAAAATGGATTTGTTTAATAAATGCATTAATTCGATTTGATTCATTTATTAAAAAAATCGATACTATTTTATGTATATACTTACGAAGAATTAATGTAAATAAATTATGATAATTTATGTCATTGAATAATGTCATGACTAAACAAATAAGAAAAGAAAGTCATATTCTGAACTCTCTTTCATACATGCATTTTCTAGGCCGAAATCTACCCATATCCACCTCAGACACTCTGTCAAACTACTCATCAAAGTCAAATTCATTCTCGGCTTCCATATCATCCATGAATACTATTCGTCGCCTACTATGTCTAGGGGAATAGGCCCAACCTTATTGGCTCTAGGAGGTCATGGTGGTATACTTTCCTCTGTGTTATTTTGCCCCATCGCCTTGACTTCATCCCGCATTCCCATCATCATCTCTAAAACCCTTGCAAAATCTTACTGAAGAACTGCCACATTCAATGCCATATCTCTCAATTCGGGTTCCTATAGAATACATTCACTCTTACTTAGAGCTTCGACTTCTCTAGATATTTTTTATTTTTATTTTATGCTTTTTTTTCCTTGCAACAAAAAGGTTTGTAATAAAAAAATATAACGTAAAAATCCTCACAGCTCGCTTGTATTTGTCAATCAAAAGGGCTTTTACCTGAAATTGAGCTCACCCATACTTGTCTTTTACCGCTCTTACTCTCGGACGAGTTCTCAAAGGAGTTGAGCCTGGCTTGATCGAAACCCTTAGTATTGTCCCAATAGTAACTGTTCAACTTGATTGCAAGTTCAACGAATAGATAGAAACAAGACAGAAAAGAAAATGACAATGATACAATAATGAGACTTAATCAAGAAATGAAAGAAAAAGAACATGGCAAACAAAATATTTGGAATAAAAGTGACAAGTTATCTAAGTGCACAAACAAGTATGCAAACAAACACGAAAAAAACACACTCTAGATTACGACAAATAGAATACTAGGTAACCAATTTCACGTAAAATTTTTAAATTTTAAACACGCATAGGTAAATCACTCCAAAAAACCTATTTTGACAAGACGAATATAAAAATCAAATTTGCACGTAGGCAAAAATTCAAGATTTTTAATCTTTTTTTGAATTGGGTCCCTCGGGCCTTTTAAGACGTCTAGTGTAGTTGAAATTGCCTAAATTTGATTATTTCCTAGTTTTTCTCCCCAAGTAATCTAGGGCTTACTCACCAAGTTACCTACAGCCACAAGGAGTCATAAGGCTTTAGAACCTTAAGTCATGCAAAGAGAATTTAAGATAAACATAATTAAAAAATTAAAATGGAAACAAGTCCAATAATTTTGATTCTTGGAAGAAAACCCGAAACAATTTTTTTTACGAACTAAGGAACCCTAGGGCAGAAAGCAAAACCCAAGATAGAAGGCACACGACACATAACAGAAACAATGAAACATAGAACAAAAAAACAAAGAGAACATATAACAGGAAAGGAATACACATAAGACAGAATAAATTAAAAAAAAACAGATATGTGAACTGGCCTTGCAACCTTAGCTCTTGATACCAACTGATGAGAATCTACCTGGAACAAGCCAAGAAAACCCACATGAGATTGAGGTCGTTCCTGAGAAAGCCAAGATAGTTCAGTCTCAAACACTAAACCTCTGAAGAACAAGCAACAGAAACCTAGAGTGCTAATGGGGGCGCCACAAAGGGGTTAGCAAACCTTTGATAAGCCAAATTCAATGAGAACAAGTTGAGGGTTGCTCACCAACTCAAGAAAAATAATGAATTTTTATTAAAAGATAGGTTGTTAAAAAACAGAGCCAAATTTAGCCTTTTATAAGGAGGCTTTAACCAAAACCCTAATCCCATAAATAAGAAAAGACAAATCTATCCACACGTCAACAAAGGTATTTCCTAAAACTAACCTAGGCTTACCACATATGTATACCCATGCATAAGTATCCTGATGCTCCACGACCTGAATAAGGTTTACCATAATAGGATCGTCCATCTTCAAGCCCACACGTAATTTATTAGCGGCTCACACTTGGATTTGTGAATAATCGGTTATGACCCTCTGAACTAGTCTGTGCATTGCTTCTTGGATCCTTTTAGCTCGAGACCTAGTGATTGGACCTTACGTGCACGGTAGTGGTCCGTCCTTGTGCATCCTGGGCCTCATCACTACAAAAGCCATTCAAAGTTGATGATTTTAGGTGATAACTGACCTACATAGTGTAGTATTATGCTGTGCAGTAGGAAGTGTAGAAAAATATTTCAAGTCTGATCCCGGGGTTTAAGTGCATTTCCGCTGCGTAGGGTGATTTCCCATGAAGAGTTCTTACAAAAATCCCTTCATTTGGAATTGAAAGCAGGTTTAAAAGTATTCTAAACTTCCTAATTTTAATTAATAATTTTTATTTTAATTAATTTTATATGAGATACAAATGTGGATGCATGTTGTAAATGTGCAGAAGCGTTTTATTAGTTAATTATTCATGATTGGTAAATGTATACATTGGTAATAAATTGTTTCAGATTTTTTATTTTATTTTGTTTATTTGAGTAATGTAAATAAGACCAATTTTCGGTTTGATTGAAAAATATTTTCTATAATTATTATTATGTAATTCATGGAGCCTGTTGTCATGGAGAATAATAAAGCGGTAATTGATTAATGTTTGGTATAAGTGTTGATCTCAGTTGTGGGAACTATGGTAAACATAGGCGTGGTGAGTTCGACGGCGATGTGTGGAGATAATGACCATATAGACACATGTCTTATGAACCAAAGTACTAATGTGGTCTGTAGTGTGCACACAACTAAATGAAGTATTATAATTATATATTGCAAAATTTACTACTCAAAGGAGTAAAATTGCGTAAGCCATTACATGGAGCCAAGAGTTGAAGACTAAGGAATACCTTGATTATTTTATATACTAATTAGATTACTATAGAAATTAAAACCCGGTCAATGTGTTAATTTTAGTTATATGCATTAAATGACTTTCATATGATGATATCGTTCGTCAAACCAGTATCCCATCAGTAATCTAAAGTATGGTATAGTGTTGATCATACTCATAATGATCTGCAATCTGAGAACTTCATTATTTGGAATTGTCACACCATGGCTAAGGGTTTGCGTCATTACATTTGTCAACCGCGCATGTGGATACGCTACTCACTAAATATAAGTTTATCATAATTTTTGACAATCTCTTATTATGTCTCCCATAGTCTCCATATGTTCAGTATGTGACACATCACTCATTTTATTGGCAATCTCTTAAGGATGACTCAGGTTGATGTCAAAATTATAAAACTCTCATATGAGACTAGTGAAGACCTCAAGTGTGAGGACTAGCTCATACATTATTACTAAGAGACTTCCATAGATACATATGATAATACATCTCAATATGGAATCTTTTAAGGGTCAGTTCAGTGTACTTGTTAATTTCCATAAGCATCCATGTCATGCCAAATATTCAGATCATGCTACTAGCTTATGAGACTTGCTAACCCAATATTGGGTGGTACTAACATCATGCTAGTCTATCCGGTTTATCAATAATCTTATTATTGATAATCCTACTACTAGAAACATTTAAGAATGATAGGATCTCATAAACCAAAATACAATTTGGTTCACATGTAATTCATTCCAAGGGTTGTACAATACAAGATATCTAATAGATATTTAACATGACTGCATGAAATAAAAATTTCCGTTTTATTAATAATCAATTGTTTGTTACATCGGTAATATTTCAAGCCTAAGCAATTGATATAGGGAATCCTACCAACAATCTCCCATTTGCATGAGACCTATTTTCCATGAGTCTTCACATCGTATGTAGTAATGTGTTTGTCATGCTTTCGTTAAAATAAGGCTTTAATAAGAGAATCACAAGGTTCTTTTCCGTAGGTATCTTCTCTATTTTCAGATCTCCATACTCAATGATCTCTGGAATAAGATGGTACGTGTTTGGAATGAGAACTAAGATTGTGCAATAGCTCTTGTATTGTCACAATACATAATAATGCCATCAGATATGCTAGAAACCACCCCAATATCCGTGATGAATTTTTTGATCCAAATGGCTTTTTTTTTTCTACTTTTGAAGCAACAATGTATTCAGGTTCCATGGTTGAATCTACTATAGTTGATTTCTTTGAATTTTTCCAACTCACAGCCCCTCATTTGAGTGTAAATAAATATTATGATTATGATTTTCTATCATCATTGTCGGACCGAAAGCTAGCATCATAATAAGCCATATCTTTTAGATTTGAACTGTCTCCATAGATCAACAACGCATTCCTAGTTATTCGAAGGTACTTAAGGATCGTTTTGTTAGGGTTGGTGCTCGGAGTGCCAATCCGGATCGTATTTATATCCGATTCATAAATACGAGCAATTCTATTTTCCATAATATTACTAATTTATTGGTAGCACCCTTGTCTTTTATACACTTATTCGATCTAATTACGATTAGATATCTGATTATGATTAGATCGAAATTGAATCAGGTTCAGTGATACGTGTATATTAGACAAAGACCCTAGGATTTACAATGTAGCGCGCAGTTACAACGCAATTTATAATTGACATTGGGAAGCGTACTATAAGATGTATATCCTTAAATAAAGTTACAGGTCAAGATTTACTAACACATGTCGGTTAGTAAAATCCACTGAGACCAATCATGTCGTATATCGTGACTTGGTCCAATGGTTTATCCCAATGAACCATGAGTCTCAGGAGACTCGTATAGACATGTAGGTGTTTATTTGATAAACACTGAACGACTCACTGAAGATTTCCTAATAGATGGTACACCATCGTCAATAGGAATCTTCTCGAGTTGAGCGAGCATAGTGGTTATTTGACTTGAGATACCACAGTGGGATATATGAGTTATTCTCCACACTTTGATGGCAGTCATGTCACCGATCTATTCATGATCATACCTCCGCATGTTCGTTGGGTGTGGATTGATGCTCATGATATCCGGTGCGTATCAAGATATGATCCGTCAGTTCTGTGTACAGGGCATAGGCATCCTCACGTGTTTACGATCTAGTAAATCCATGGTTGTGGTATAACTTCGGAAATCAGTTCCGAGTGTTATTTAGAGATCGTAAATTGAAAGTCGACTATATTATACCGAACGATTTGACGTTCTCATCTATATCCCAGGTATAGATATGGATAGCCTGTGACAGAAGGATTATACGTATGCAATGAACTCGGCTTGCATAGTTTACCGAGATTATCTGTGGTCGTCATAATCCATGAGTGGGTGATTATGGACACGAAATTGGATTTCGTGACGGATAAACCTAAACTTAAGAGAGTCCCACAATATGAAGTGTACTCGTTGAGCACTTGGGCAACGCGATATGAATAATACAAATTATTCATTATACTTCACTGGATTAAGTGAGTTAATTCAGATCGTTTAATCGGTTAAACGATAACACATGTATTATGGGTTTTTGGTCAATCCTAATTATTTTGTATTTGTATTTGATACATAATACGATTAGATACACATTAATTAATCGTCAAATGAGATTTTGACACATGCCATAAATATATGTATTTGTTATTTATTGTAAATAAAAATACATATATAATAGTAATTATATTAATTGATTATTTGAATATTTAATTGTTAAATATTTAAATGATTAATTAATTAACTTTTTTTTGCATAAATGTTATGAAATTTGTTTATTTATTATTGGAACATATGACATGATTTAATTATACTTTGTGTGTTAATTTGATTGGATAACATAAAGTGTAATTATCTTTTAATTTGATTAAAATGATAAATGACCAAAATGCCCCTCCTATCACTAAAGTCGGTCATGACCTTTATTTTTAAGGTTGCAAATTTTGTTTCCTCTTTCATCTTCCACCATGGCCGATCATCACAACAACCAAAACCCCTAAAATTATGTTTGATAAAACAAAGAATAAAATGAAGAAAATTCAAGAAAATCTTAAGGATAAATGGAGATTACAGGTAATCTTTATCATTCTTGAGTTTAGAAATTATTTCATGGTTCTTAAATGTTAGAATGGTTCTAGGGTTTATTTTCTTCTTGTAAAATTGGGCCTTTTGGTTGTGGATGATGGATTTGGAGGTGTTATGCATGTGTTAAGTGATATTGGGTGTTATATTATAATAAGTATCCAATTTATTCATTTGATGACATGTTGCCATTCTAGAGTGTTATGACCACTCTTGTAATGCCTAGAATTGTTCTTGGGTTGATTCATATGTGGTGACTTTGATTGGTGTTGAAATTAATTTGATTAACGTTGAAAAATTGGATTTAAAGCATGAAATTTGATAAAAAATAGTTTCTGGATCAGATCTGTACAAACTGGAAATTTTGTGATGAATTTGATATCATATGAATGTATTGGATGTGTTTTGGGAGTTGGAACAATTGCCGGAAAGTGTTTCGGAGTTGAAATAAGCGAAAATGGTGAAAAACGGCTTTATCGGGTGACTTTTGAGCCAATCGGGTGACGACTGTCCAAACAGTGAGTTCGTCACTGTTCGGGCAGCCCATGAACTTCCCTCACACTATTGGGGTTGACCTGGACAGTCCCCATAAGTGTTGGGTGGTCGGTTCAGTCAAAAACATGTTTTGCATCATTTTACGGAAAAATGTTTTTCGTAAAAGTTTCGCGACGTTTCATATATATTTAGGTCGTTATTTGATATCGAATAAATAGGTTTAGGTGAAATATGAATAAATTATTCATATTAGATATTGAATAATTTATTCTGAAATTTGAAAAAGTTTTAAATTACGATTTCGCCCAAACCGCGCTTCCGCTGCACCCATCGCCCGATACCCTAACAAAAATGGTATCAGAGCAGGTCTGATGCTTCATCCATTACATTAATCATGCTTGATATATGATATTAATCCAATTTTAATGTTCGCACATGCATATAATCCATATATGTTTCTTGACTTTTCGGTTCTACGCTAACGGGAAACGTAACAGAAATTTCATCGTTAAATTTAGTTATGTTTTCTATAGGTAGAATCGAATTGTCTAGAAAATTATTTAGATTAGAATTCTGCATTTGATGTAGAGTATAGCTTCCCGAGGAAAATCCCCGCTTTAAATAAGGCTGTTAAGTGACGTGTATTGGATACATGTTTCTTGGTCCGTCTTGTCAGTACGGTTTATGGGTATCTTTCTATAACTGCATCCGAGATCGTGCCAAAGCTGTGAGGGTGTTGGTTATAGAATTATTATCCATACCGGTTGTATATTGATACTGGACAAATTCAAGTGAAAGTGGAAATTCTGAACGTGCCAAAGCTGTCAGAACTACATTGGTAGCTTGAGTTTGTCATTGACAAGTGTAGCCTTGATACGCCTCCTTGTGAACGTGCCAAAGCTATCACAATGAGAAACGGTCAGAACCAAAATCAGGAGTCACTGGTGATTGATTGACAATGAGTTTTCTACCTAATGAATACACGTAGGCGAGATCGTGCCAAAGCTGTGAGTCGAAATATATTCATGGGATCCTACTCTCACTATGGAATTCAATTTAATTATTGAATTCCCGTTGTCCGTTGGGGATTACGGTATTACGTAAAGTAGTGGGAAACACTGCTGGTAGGCATGGCAACCGGACCCGGCCCGGGTCCGCACGGACCCGAACGACCCGGGTCCGGGTCTACCCGGATCCGTAAATAAAAATTACGGATCCGATTATGAAGTTCGCAGACCCGCACTGTCCCGGGTCCGGATGCAGGTCTGGAAATTTCCGGACCCGATTTAAAAAAAAAATTGAAAACGTGACATAACCCTAAATTAGGGTCCCTATCCCTAATTCCTAAATCATCTTCATTCATACTCACCTCACGCAGCCACCCCCACCTGCCAGTGCCACCAACCACCATCTCCAAGCTCACTATTCCTAAACTAAATCACGATTCACGCAGCCACTGAGCGTCTGAGCCACCTAATTCCTAACAACATAACCCTAATTCACGCAGCCAGCCACCATCTTCAGTCTTCACTCTTCACGCAAGAGTCACGAGGGCACGATCTGGTCTGGCAGTCAACCACCATCTTCAGTCTCAGTCTTCACTCTTTGAGGTATGTTGCTTGCGGCTTGCCTTCTTGAATCCTTTTGGAAACTTCAAAAAAAATTTCCTGCTTGCTTTCTGAGTTCTTATTTTACGGCATACAGTACTGGCATTTATTTCTTATTTTACGGCATACAGTACTGGCATTTATTTCTTATTTTACGGCATACTGGAATTAAAAATTTGTCTGCTTGCCTTTTGAGTTCTTGTTTTACGGCATACTGGCATTTCTTTCTTGTTTTACAGCATACTGGAATTACAAATTTGTTAACCTATTGTTTTCCATACTGTAATGGGTTCATTAATCATTCTTCTGTTTGTCAGTGTGTTACTTTGTGCTTGTGTTAAGTGAGTGTGCCATATGTGTGGTGTGCCAAATCGTGTGCTGTGTGATTGACACTATTGCAATATCATAAAAATTTAATGAGACGAGATGTTGAGGATAATGGTCATGTTTAATTATGCTTGCAGTAGCAGTCTAGCAGATGGGTGAAGATGAGCATGAGAGATCCGGGAGGATATTGGGCAATATATCTGAAAATACTGTTGATGAAATGGAACCAAGTCAACCAACAGAAGATGATGTCAATATTGTTGACATTGAGCAGGATTCGGCAGCACATGTAGAAAGTCAAAGTTGTTGTGGATGTGGCAGATGGCGTGCTCATGGCCCTGATAATTTAATTGGCAATCGACGAAAGAGAGATAGTGAAGATATCGAGGCCGCAGAGGGTTCATCGAAACAGTCTGGCATTAGCAATAGAAGGCTAACTTCAAATGTATGGAATCATTTTAAAAGGCAAAAAAATGATGGTGGAGAGCTTGATGCTATATGCAACTATTGTGGAAAAGTGTTGTCAGGAAAATATTCTAGTGGGACTTCACACCTGAAGAAACATTATGAGTGTTGTTTAAGAAAGACTTTCAGGGATGTCAACCAAATGCATTTACAATATACGACTAAGCGGGATGGAACTACTTCACTGAAAAATATTGCCCACCCAAAATGTGATATGATTGCGGTGAGGATTGCAATTGCTAGAATGATAATCTTTCACGAACTTCCACTTTCCTTTATTGAATATCATGGGTTTCGTGGATTGTTAGAGTTGCTTCAACCAACAATTGAAACAATAAGTAGGAACACTATAAAGAATGAAATTTTGAAGCTTTATGAACTCAAAAAGTCAAGGATAATCAGTTCACTAGAATCTTGTGAGAGTAGAATAGCAATTACTACAGATATATGGACTACTAGTAATCAGAAAATGGGATATATGGTTGTTACAGCCCATTATATTGACAACTTATGGGTGATACAAAGTCGTATCATAAGGTAACATCTTCTTATTTGTATTTTATATACTAAAATATAAATGCATTTGTTTTATTTAAATAAAATAACTTTTTTGCTTTATAAGGTTTATATATGTGCCTGCTCCACATACTGGTGAAGTGATGTGTAATGTGTTTCACGAGTGCTTGATGGATTGGAATATTGATAGGAAGCTGTCAACTTTGACTGTAGACAATTGTTCTGATAATGATTCTATGATTGACATGTTACTTGATAAATTTTCACAAAATTCATTGATTATGGGTGGGAAAATTTTTCACATGCGTTGTTGTGCTCATATATTGAATTTAATAGTGAAAGATGGAATGTCTGTAATGGAAAAATGTGTTGAAAAGATAAGAGATTCAGTGCTTTATTGGACAGCTACACCTGGAAGAGTTGAAAATTTTGAAGCTGCAGTGCGTCAATTAGGTATTAAGGAGACCAAAAAATTGGTTTTAGATTATAAATCTCGTTGGAATTCAACTTTTTTGATGTTAAGTACTGCTTCCTTATATAAAGATGCATTTGTTCGGTTGAAGGAACGTGATAACAATTATACATGTTTGCCATGTGAGTCAGACTGGGAGTTAGCAAAGATTATGTGTGAGCATTTGAATGTGTTTTCTAAGTTGACAGAAATTTTTTCAGGAACTAGATATCCCACCTCAAATTTATTTTTTTCCTAAGTTGTGTACTTGTGTTGAATTTCAATTTGTAGTTTGTTTATTTCATGTCAAGTTTCATGTTAAAAGTTCAAACTTATGTACTTTTGTTGAAAGTTCATCTTGTGTTATGTACTTATGTATAAAACTTTTAGTTATGTAAGTATGTAACTTATGTTATGTACTTTTGTCAGTTGTCAGTTGTCATTTGTGTTTGTGTTAAGCTTTTTTCCTTGTACTTTGTTTATGAATTATGATATGTAATGTGGCCTAGTGTTGAAACTTGAAGTTCAAACTTAAATATTTTTATGTGTTTTGTAATTTCCAATTCAAACTTATCACATTTCTAATATGTATTCAAACTTATTGATTATTGTGATATTGTTAATACATACTACATAGTAATAGTATAGTATTGAATTTGAATAGTGGAGTTAAAAAAAAAGTTGCGGATCCCGGGTCCATTCTGGGTATACCCGGGTCCGAACTCGGATACCTTTTTCCGGGTCCACTGCCGGACCCGGGTCCAAAGAAGAAGTTGCGGATCCGGGTCCGGGTCCGTACGACCCGGACCCGGATCCGGAAATTGCCATCCCTAACTGCTGGGTTAAAAATCCATAACTAAAGCAGTGCTTAATTTTATGGAAAATTCTGCTTCGTTTTCCTTTTATTCTATATTGTTTATAGATTTATACTTCTAATCCACTGCATGCTTATTACTTAAATATGTTTTCTGACTTTACTTATGGTTGCGTAGTTCTAGAATAGGTTCTAGAAAGACAGTAGACTTAGATATTGTTAGATTAGTTCAAACCATCGGGAACTGTTGTTCTGATTTTCTTGAAAATCAGGATGGTTTGTGACTTAGTTACTAAGTCACGATATGTAATCTAAATGGATATCTAGTTTATGATATAATTGTATAGAGAGAATAGTTTCTTATGCAGTAAGAATTGACACGAATCAGTTCATGTCTCAAGATTCTTGACTGGCATTAAGAAAACCCATTTAGTATTTGTTTATCTTATAATGACGTTTCTTGGCTTTAATGACTTTTAGAAGTCACGTGTCTGACACAGTTTGCTAATCGATTATTTGCAATTATTGTGAATAATTGAACGCAAATTATAAAGCTTAAAAAAAAAGATGTGTATAGTTGTGTATAGAGAATACCGATTCTCACAATATGACAACTGTAGGTATTGGATACCAGATCTCCCGTCTAGTTATTTAAAATAATATTTAATAACTATTTTTATATTTGATATCAGAACTTGTGACTATTGGATAGTTACTTGTTCTATATAAACAGTTGTTACATATTTTAATATGACTAGTAGTGTCATTAATAAAAAGATAAACATTAGGAAAATATTTGGTTAACAAAAATAACTTAGAACAGTGCTTTATGAGATTCTATCGTAAAAGCATAAGATGTTTATTCCTTATGGTAAATGATGGTCTGATACGAGTTCACACCACATATCCTTATCCATTTAATAAAAAATTATATTCAGGATGTGATTAAATCTCATTTAACCAATGATCGTCATTGGACCACATATTTATTAGACTAATACTTTGGAAGTATGTAGTTTAATGAATTGCGAATTGCCTTGGATAGTTTTCTTTACTTCGTAACTTATTTAATGAACTATCATGACTTGGTTACATGTTTCTAAAAGAATATATATTGAATGTCTTGAATGGTTCGAGAACTTTCAATATGATTATGATAAAACGCAAATATAATATTTTGAATGGTTCAAAGATATTCTATTTGAAGTGTTGAAAATTATAAAATTCATTGTGGGTCTTTGAATTGTTCGAAGAAGTTTGATATGATCAAACATATGAATTTAAGGCAATTAATTCTATAGTTAGTTAATGAATATGATTCTTACTCTATATTAAACTTCCACATTTTCATTTTGATGGAATTGGTCATTGGGAGTAATTGAATCTTATATGATTTGATTCGTTGATATTGAGTGTTACCGAATTAGTTTTCAATACTCTTTGGGGTTATGCTCCATAAACACTAATTTATCTCTTTAATTAAGGCTCCATTCGTTCCTACAATTACATATATGATATGTATAATGGAAAATTCGAATCTTGAAAAGTTTGAGATTTGAAACTTTCTTTTGTATAATTGTTATATAATTGAAAGTACTTGGGCCTAAAAGGTACAAGTAAGGTTTATCATTTATTCTATTTAATAGTATATTGTATTCTATTTCATAGAATATCTTTTCTATGATCCCGAGTAATAAATTTATTTTATTACTTGGTGTGTAACATCAGATGTTGACAATTGTAGAACAGACTTGACTTATTGAAGTCAATTATGAGAGTGATAAATTGTAATGGAACTACATAATTAATAAGATGAAAAGACCCTTAGACATCTTCCGTATAAGTCCAATAGGATGTTAGAATCATTTACAAAGTATTTGATACTTAATGATTCTGTTGTTTTCTTATCGAAGAAAATTATCCTGAAACTTATAGTGAGAGCGATATTTGATATCGATTTCAGAAATTAGCATTGAACCATAGATCTAAGATTGTTCATAGCTTACTACGATCAATTTTTGAACTTGATTAGGCTTTTGTTATGAATAGTTCATAAAGTGTGCAAATTGTTTGTGCAGCAAAAGGAAAGTAAGCTTGATAAATGTTTGACCTTTATAGTATGACAATGAGAAAGTTATACTCAGTAGTCTATTATAGATTCTGAGAATACTTATCTCTAGTCGCACTAATTGAACAGTTAAAGATTTATTGGTTAATGTTGATATTAAACTATGTATTTTGGCTAAATAATGCAAAGTGGCGTTCTTGAGTGATTTCTTCGAATGAGAGATCCGTTGTGATTTCTTTGTTTGAAGAGTTCATTCTAGAATGGCCCTAGAGTTTGTATTCTGCTAAAGTCACAGTTTGATATACTAGCTTATAAAGCCTATTGTAGACTCAGGTAAGCTTTCCAAAAATATATGTTCTCTAATTTTGATACTGTCAGATTGTCTGGTTTTATCAAAGCATATAGAATACATATTTGATAGTAGGGTCAGTGGAAGCATACAAATTTCTTTCTAGTATTACATATCATATGTCTTCTTTTCTCCGTGAAAACAGTGAGAGCAGTCTATGATATATTTGATATAAAGTTTTATATATGATGTAAAACTAAGAGACTTGTGAGAAACTCCCATTAGTCGCGCATTAGATATGATCTAATAAAAGACACAGTATGACTATCTGTATGACAGTTAGTATAACTGTTTGACAGTTAACGTGTCTTTTATATATATAGTATTCGTCTTTCGTAAATTATGATTCATTTTTCGAAAGAGAGATTGATTAGAATGTCTAGTCAATCTTATGTATCATAGGATGATGGCGTAATAAATGCTATATTATGTGCGATTAAAGATATCAACTTAATCGTAATTGTTACGAGTTATTTTGATATGATGCAGACCATATGATGGATCTTGAAACATGTTCTTTGTGATCTTTGAGATATTAAGAATAAGTTTCTTATTCCTGGAGAATTTAGTCTAGAACCATAAGGTTAGATTAGTTTTGATCTTAATTATGACATTAGATGGTCTATGTCATATCAAGTCAGAAAAGAGCAGTGGAAGTGTCACCGTTGATTCTACTATATTAGTGGAATCAGATACAACTTATGAAGTATTGACTTAAGAATTTGCAAAGTAACCTCAATGATTAGAAGTGTTGATATTAGTGTAGTGATTGCGGTTATCTCAAAGTATTTGGATTTGATTTCTAAATACATAGATAACTTAGTAGCTATAGCACAATACTGATATAGCGTCTGAGTCATATTGATGTAGAATTTGGATTCTGCAAAATATGAATGATGCTGGCTAAGGAAAGCGGTTGGGTTTGTTGGACAGACTCGATTTGTTAAGCGGACTTACTTGTTGTTTCCTACCTCTTGAGTGCTAGGTGAGCTCTTGAGGGCCATGAGTATGTGATATACATTGAGATGTGTATAAGATACCGTGGATTGACATTAGAGCAAGTGGGAGAAATTGTTAGGGTTGGTGCTCGGAGTGCCAATCCGGATCGTATTTATGTCCGATTCATAAATACGAGCAATTCTATTTTCAATAATATTACTAATTTATTGGTAGCACCCTTGTCTTTTATACACTTATTCGATCTAATTACGATTAGATATCTGATTGTGATTAGATCGAAACTGAATCAGGTTCAATGATACGTGTATATTAGACAAAGACCCTGAGATTTATAATGTAGTGCGCAGTTACAATACAGTTTGTAATTGACATTGGGAAGCGTACTATAAGATGTATATCCTTAAAATGATGCTGTCTCTGGATAGACGAATCTTGTATTCTCCAACGACTGCTGCAGATAAAGATCTTTATTCCCAAAACGCAGCTGCATCTCGCCTGGATTCAGCATTCTACTGACCTTCAGCCCATGCAACGAATTGCAGATGTGGGTAGGAGTAGCAGAATCTAAAACCCATCCAGAACCAATGTCTTCACAAGCCAAAAAGATATAAATGATAGGGAAAATAAATATACCTGATGCGGGGGCTCTCTCCCGTCTGATGGAAGCTATATAGTCTGGACAATTACGTCTCCAATATCCAATCTTGCCACAGTGGTGGCACATGTCCTCAGCAGCTTTCTTCTTCAACTTGTCGGGCTTCACAACCTTTCATTTGGGAAGAACACCAAAGCCAATCTTCTTTGCCTTTTTCTTCTTCTTCTTGCTAGATCTCGTAGATTGAGAAGAATAAGAACTAGGCAAAGAGGACTTTGAAATGTGTGTCGGCACACCCTTTTTGATGTCCTCCTCAGCAATCTGAAGCATCCTATGCAACTAACTGTAGGAACAATGAATGCCATTCATGTTAAAGTTCATAATGAACTGGGGATATGACGGTGGGAGTGAACCAAGAATCAAATTTCGACCCAGAGTCTCATTCAGCTGAAAGTCAAACTTTCGAAGCTGCTCGATGAGATCCATCATGTGCAGTACATGCGGACGCACTGGCTTACCATCAGTGAAACGAGCATGGAATAATTCCATGGAAATTCTATACCCTAGGGTCTGCTCTTGGTTCAGAAATAGCTCCCTAATCTGAGTTATAATGTTATATGAGTCAGACATATCAACATACTGCCTCTTTAGATCAGGAGACATAGCATAAAGAATGAGTGATCTGACTCTCAGATCATCATCTTTCCATTTCTGAAATGTCTCTCTCTCTTCAGGTGTTGACTTCGGAGCAATATCCAACGGTACTGGACTATCCAGCATATAACCTAACTTCTCCGATCTCAATACAATCTTAAGATTCAATTCTCATTCACTAAAGTTCTCAGGACCAGTCAATTTTTTCGTGTCCAAGACACATGCAAAAGGATTAGAAGTAGTAGTTGCCATTACAAACTTAACAAAAGAAACAAGAATTAGCAGATAAGAGTAATTTCATCAATATCTAAAAACACCCAACATATCATGGAATTTTAATATAAGGATGCCCTCCCACTATTTTACATAAATTGATAATCCCCAAACAAAATATGAGAATTTAATAATTAAATTAAAATCAATAGCAGGAAGTAGACCTTACAAATATATTTGAACACACAGTTTTGGCATATTGTGCCCAAATATATTTGAAAGTAGATAACAATTATCAATCAAATCCAATGTGACTCTTAGAAATAGGTCATGAACCGTTTCCGATCCTCACTGCTTTGGCATCTATTGGATGGGGCGTATTCAAGGCAATACTTGTCAATGAACACATCCAAGGTACTTATGTACTACCTCAATGCTTCGACATCTATTGGTATACACTTTCGTTCGAATTTATTTCTTATCAAATAAGATTTACCGATATAAATAAATTTTCATTAACCATAGCTGCACTGCTTTAACAGATACAACTGCTATATCAGGAAAAATATTTACATCTGTATTAACGAGACAAACCCATTAGTGTACAATACATTCATCAAAACAAAGCCTTATTATAGGGATTTTTAAATACTGTCAAACAATTAATATAATTGATCCAATAAATTAATTCTCAAGCATGTGTAAAATAAATTGAATTAAATATCAAATATTTAAGGCATGAAAAATTATTTTGGATGTGGGATTAGACACTTTGATATCATTTTGTTGGGCTAAGCGCAGCGGAAGGCACGGTGGAGGGCGAAAATAGTTTTTAAACATTTTAAAATTTTTTCCGAGCGAATTATTAATATCAAATAGTATTAATTCACTCAAAGTAGTTTAAATATATTATTTATTAACAATTAATAACATAATATATTTCGTTACACGATGAATTATTTTACGAAAATATTTTTCGACAAATACTACGAGTAATAGGCAAACGGTCAAATCTGTTGACTAACCGCCGAGCCGGGCCAACCCGGTCACTCGGGTAGTGTTTGATCAGCCCTTGGGCTGCCTGAATAGTGCCCAGTTCGCTGGTTTCATAGCCGTGACACGGCGAGCCCGTTTCGACGTAAATTTCACCATTTTCTCGCATTTTCACCCCGTAATAATTTCCGGAATTGATCCACCACCCAATACACATCCAAAATCATCCAAATAACATATTTTTACATGAAAGATATTATGTTTTATTACATGAAACTAGATCTTATCCAGAAATATTTTTGTCCAATTTTCATGCCATAATTCAATTTAATCACAAATTAATCCTATTAATTTTGCACCAAATTTAATCACCACAACATAAAGCCTCAAGAAAAATTCTAGGTAATATTTGAATGACAACATCACTCTAAAATGATAATTTTTAATTTTGAGATTAATTATCTAATTAATCTACAACACATGCTTAATAAAGAAACTATTAAGGTTTACTAAATAATCAACACCAAATTTTTTATTCATATACATATCCAAGATACATATTGTTGGAGTTCTCTAAGGTCCCAAGATCATTTATCAAGCATTGAAAATACATGTGAATACAATCAAAGAAGTCGCGGAAAATTTACATCGATCGGTTGAGCGACGCGAATGACAACAAAAAATTTTTTGCTCCCTCCAAGTGCATTCGACAGTGAGGAATTTATGTCTCCTCCATTTTCGGTTTTGCATGTTCCATGAAGCTCCAAGCTTTGTGATTTAATTACATGCTCACGGGTGGGTTTCCCTATCACCTTCGCGTGACCCCGAAAGTGTGTTAGCACTCTTGATTTTTGCCACAAAAATCATTTTCTTCTCCTTCTTGTGCATTCGGTCAGACCAGAAAAAGAAGAGCAAGAACAGCCCATTTGGGCGTGAGTGAGAAGAGGGAGTGAGAGAGATGGATTTGTGTTAGGTTGTTGTCTTAAAATGGTAATTGATTTTATCAAAATCATATATACAATTTTGCATTCAAAAGTCCAACTAATAATGCCAACAACCATTACCAACAACTCCCATCACTATGCACATCACTCAATCAATCAAGTTATCACATCACATCACTCAAAGTGACAAGTGATTCGACGCTTCAAATGACTAGCGATTTGACGCTTGATTTGACTTGCGTGTTGCACTCGAATTCGAAATGCGAATGTGCTAGCAAACAATCCCGGGCTCGGGTTCACTAATTCCAAATTAACGAATTTTCCGTTGCGTCGTAATTAAATATAATTTAATTAAATAATCATGCCAAGCATAATTACTATTCACATCGCTAACGAATTAATTCTAAATTAATTCGTTCGCCCAAATTAAAATCCGATTTTAATTCCGCGTCGAAATCCAATTTCGATTAATATATCGAATATATTAATTTATCGATTAATTCCAAATTAATCGTTTTCTCTCTCTAAATGACATTTTATCCCAGATAAAATATCTCCGTAATTAATCCCAAATTAATTTTCTCTCTCTTCTAATTAATCCAATATTAATAAAAGTGCAAGTCATACGTCATCGCTGAATCTTCGGGAAGCGACCCATGAGATCCCCGGATATATTGGCAGTAAATACGGTTATCGAACTATCCGAACACGTACGTACCTAGTACTACGTTTATACCGATTTACAAGACAAGGTTGGCTTCTAGCAAGCGTCATGCCTACCCAATTCTCCAGAAACATGCTTATAGGAATAAGCAATCTATATCAGGCGTAGTATACGTAGTATTGCGTATGTCGATCCAGTATCGGATGATCACGTGCTAGGCCTAGGGTTGAAATTGTGTCTGCCCCGTACGAAGCACATGTCGGATGTCTGGTAACTAGTCTCTATAATCGGATATATATGACCTTGTCATAATATCCCGATAGCTGCAGCATTTAAGAGAACCAGTCACGTATCCTACGTGACCATCATCTCCACTATGACTGGAGTGATACTTCCGTCTTGACATCACACTCAACACACTACGATTCTCGATATACCCAGAAGAGGCGTACACAGAAACCGGTTAAAACCCTAGACGACCAAAACCAAAGTATATTGATTGTCGCAAGTATTAGCGGTGCAAGTCTCAGGTTAAGACCAAATACACCTACCCTGATTTCGGACTTCCATAGACACATAGTCATACTACCAATGGAATTCCGAGGGGGTCTATCCAGAGCGAAGCTATTTCCCGTACCATCGGTAAAACACAACCTCCTATTACACTTGCATGAGTATCCTATACCCAAATATATGAGAACTATGCCGTTTGTGCCCTCACAACGCGCACAAGTGTAATACTAGTCTTGTACGTATTTATCGATGTCCAATCTCGATAATACTCTGACTAGGGATATTTAATGATTTATCCTTCGTGGACTGATACTGTCTCATATCATTCTCAATCCAGGAACAAATCATAGGGACATCCTATCATTTATACATCTTGGTGATCTAATCACAAATGATAAGAGAGCAATCTCATTTGTCACATAGTTAATTTGTACAACAACACCATGATCTGTACAAATAGTGACGCTATGGGTCATAATTGTCCAACACATATAATTTTAAGACATGCAAAATACAAATCCAATACATATTTTCTTGCTTAAGAAACAAAAATTAAGAAAATAGAATTGGAAACTCTTTATTACCTTAATACCAAGTTCCAATTCTTCAAATTTTCTTCATCTTGGTGTTGATTAATTTGTTTAGAACCATAATCCCTTTTTTTCTTTTTGTTTCTCAACTCATGAGAATGGCTAAAAACCATAACAAAATGGAAATAATTTCCAATTTATATTTTTAAGCTTATGGCCGAAAATTTGGCATTATTTTTCAACAAAAATAATAATTTTTTATGGCAAAAAATTTGACATAATTTGACCTTATCCAAAATTAATTGTTATTTTGATTTTTATTAACTAAAAATATGTGTCAAAAATAAATGATTTAGCAAATCAAAATTTGCCAAATATAAGAATATTCCAAGTAATATCCTTATCTTAATAAATAAATAAATTAACTATTTAATTAATTTATTTATCTAATTAACAAAAGATAAAATAATATTATGGAATAATATTCCAAGAATATTCTTCCATTTTATCATTATTAATAATTAATTAATAATAATAATAAAACAAGTATAAAAATTCAATTGGTTAAGAATGTGTATCTAATCTAAATTATGTATCGTATACAAATACACATTATTTAATACGCATGTGTAAATTATAAATAATCTGAATTATCCATAATTAATTGCCAAAGTGCTCAACGAGTACACTTTATATTGTGTGACTCTCTAGGTTCAAGTTTATTTGTCACAGAAACATTTCAGTGTCTGTAATTCGTCCACTCAAAAATTACGACGACCACAAATAATCAAGTTGAACCATCCAAGTCGAAGTCATTGCATATATATAATTCTTCTATCATAGGTTATCCGAATTGTTCCAGAGATATAAATTAAACGTCAAATCTCCGCTATGAATAATTTATGTGTCGTGACATAATTATGATTCTTAAATAAATATTCGGAACTCGTTTCCAAATCATACATCGGCCAAGGATTTCAAAGAATCACAAGTTGGATACCTAAATCCCATACACGTGACTGACAGATCCTCTTTGGATACATCACAGGATATCGTGAGTATCAGTCTATACCCGACGAACAGGCGGAGGTCTGATCTTAAAAGATCATTGACGTGACTGCCATCAAAGTATGGATGATATCTCACATATCCACTGTGGTCTCACAAGTCAAAGGAGTTAATATGCTATTCGACTCGTAAAGATTCATATTGACGTTGGTGTACCATCTATCAGGAATCTTCGAATGAGTCGTTCAATATTTATCCAATAAATACCTACGTGTCTATATGATTCTCCCAAGACTCATGATTTACTGAGATAAACCATTAGAATAATTCTAATATACGACACGTACCGGTCCCATAGATTTACTAATCGACCAGGTATGTAAACCTTGACTAAGATTAATTTTAAGAATGAATTATATTGTGACATTTCTCAGTAACAATTGCGCCGCATTTGTAATTATGTCACAACTATTCATTCTAAGGTCTTTTATGTCTTTACCATATAATAGAATATACTGATGAAAATTACCAAATTTTATTCATTATAAAATATAATGTACACCGTATTTACAAGAAATACAATAAAATTTGGCGCGTCGAGCACCAGCTCCAACAATTACAAGCTTTAAACATAAGAAATAAAATCTTTACCTAAGTCATAAAACTAGTGGAGCGTAGCATTGTCCATTTTTTGAATATGTTTTGGGGTGTAGGAAATAAGTGTGAGGGAAGTAGATTTGTGGTATGGCTATGAATGGTGAAATGGAATATATTTTTCATTCTCAGTTCGCGAGTTCGATTGTTAATTTATTTCCATAGTAAAAAAAAAAAAAGAATAAAAAAAACGAATCATAATTTTTTTTTTTTGTAATTTTTTTTTTTTTTAAAAATGTGTGAGGAAAGAAGAAAGGAAGTGAAGAAAAGAAGCTGCTGAATGAAATGTCTGGTTTTACATATCTTATATGTTTTTTCTCCATTGGTTTCGATGGCTTTTGAGCTACACTACCAAATATTTCCCACCTTGACCTGAACATCATTACAACCTTTGAAAAACCCTTATGATTCGTGTTATGCAGGTGATCTCAATGCTGTAGAATGATAAGAGATGCAAGCCTATGGTAGATCATTTCCATTGGAATGAATTTGAGAAAAACATATACCTTTCAAATACACGATATTATATAGTCGAGAGTTAATTTCTGTGAGGGTCTACGAGTTTAGTTTACTCAATATTCAAGGGTAGGTTTTTTAAAAATTTTGTTCATTATATGTTATGAGTTTTGAAAATCTTGGTTAATCTTTGTTGATGACGTTGCAACTGTGATGTTTTTGGGAAAGTGAATTGGAGTTTTGCCCGAGGACGAGCAAAGTTTAAATGTGGGGGAATTTGATGAGAATGCAAAGTGTTATATTTTTCTCCCTTAATATTTAGTATTTTATACTTATTTAGTGCCTAAATAAGCTCAATATTTTCATATTTTGATTTTGGATGCAATTAAAGGCTTTAAACGCAAACATTGCTAATTGGGCAAATTTTGGACAGTTTCAACGATATTCGGTAATTTAGGCATAACTTTCTCATCCAAGCTCTATTGACATGAGGTCAGTGGCATTCAATGTAGACTGAAAGACTATCACATGTCTATACAGAATGCATGATTTTGCCAAGGAATGAGAAAGTTACATGCATTTGAAGTTGCACTCCAGAACCAATCCACACCAAACAGATTGGCGTGTGAGTGACGTTATTTGGAGCGTTCTAATGCCCCGAGGCAGCAGCTTCGCTTGCGAATCACATGAGATGGAGGTTCAAATGAACCAAGGTAGAAGCTTCGCATTTGAGGGACGTTTGAATGTAAATTGTTGGATTTGAGCGCATATTTCTATTTTAAAGCTTTTTTCAATTCCATTTTTAAGCCTCATTGTATTTAAAAACTTCCCATGTTCCTCTAGTTCAAGGAGCGTGTGTGTTTGTGGAGAAGTAATTTTGGCACTTGATATTTTCATGCTTGATATACCCCCACATATTTTTGCCCAATGGGCCAATTTGCATGTATTTACCCCCTCCTCTCAAAATTCATTTTTTATCTTTTCACCTATTTTTGTCCCAAAAATGCCAAAATCTCAAAACCCAAAGTTTCTTTTTTCGATTTTGATAAGGAATGGTATCGGCAACAAATTGCCAATGATACTTTTCCATAGAAGAGAATTTTTTGAAATCTTTCACTCAATTCCTAAAAAATCCAAATGCAAGCCTTAATATAAGTCAACAAAGACCCCTAATTTCAAAATCCCTAAAATCTTGCCCAAAATTGAAAACATCAAAACTAATGGCTGGTTTTATTTATTTGGCATAATTGAGTACCTAACTTGACTTATTATAGACAAATGTTATCACCGCCTTTATGGCTGGTTTTATATATTTTAGCTTAATTAATTCCTGAAATAAATTAATTGGGTAATAATGACAATTTATATATTATAAAAAGTAAGATTTCTAAATTTGAAATATTAAAAGTGGATCTCATAACCCTAGCATTTTATTTTATTATTGCAGTCCAATTTAAAAATTGTCAACCATTTCAAATAATTCAGTCTTTTTATTTTCACTCAAATTATTATTTTATTTTACTAAATCTATTCCATGTGGATCGACCCCGGACTTACCGGGTTATTTTATTTCTTCGATACTTTTATACTTTGGAGTAAAGAATCACTTTGTGAGTGTGTCAAAAAGTCGGGAATCGGGTATCCTCTGGATATGGGTTTTCTCTATCAACATCATTAGGATACGACTTGTGAAATTCGAGATGGTTTATTTTCCTTAGTCGTTGTCCATAGAGTTCATGCATTATTTACCTTATTGATTCTGCATCCACGTGTTGAGGAATGTGCATTGGAGGATGATTTCCTCTGTTGAACAGTGGAGGATTGCCCTCGGGCTCATTCCTATGCTTCCTCTTCACGGTTTATTGGATGGTTATTTTGATTTGTGGCTCTGAAGAAATGCTGATAAGCCATAGGAGTCACAAGTCTATCGTTTCCAAAATGGCGGCCCTTGGTAGGAGGAATCCTGATAAATCCTCCAACTTCTTCTCTTATGTGAAGAGGTTTGTATCTTTTTTCCACTGAAGGATGCTGAGGGTGAGAATTTGGCATATAAGGATGGGATAAGCCATGAGTTCGTGAGATCCTCCAGAGGATTGCCCCCGAGTTCCTCATGCCTAACTTGCCTAGAAATTATTATGTGTCCTTCATTCCTCTCACTCTTGGAGTTCAAAGTTTGGCTAGACATGTATTGTTCCATCATTTCTAAAGTCTGTAAGATTTTTCTTGGCTCACTTACATCATCTTTACTATTATATCTACAAAATTAACCAAGTTAGCACTTAAATTGGTAGGTGAAATTGTATCACATTAGGCTCCAGCAACATGTCCTGTTGGAGTTTGATTTTTCTGACTTGAATTTTAAGAGGAGTCAGGATCCTCTCAATTTACTTCAGCAGGTGTGGAACGATTCTTTCTTATCCTTGCCATACTATGAGCAAACTCCACATCAGATGTGGCAAACATCTTTTCCAACATTACTTATTGTCTTTGGCGGCATCCTGCTAGTAGGTCCCATTGGGCGTGCCAAAATATTATTGCGGCTTCTAGCTTTAAAATTAGGGTATGTTGTTGGGCGTGCCAGAGAAGTGAATCTTCAACGTAATTGAATTAAGTGCTAGACTTCTAATCAAATGACTGTAAAAATTATGTCTCTCTAAACCCCGAAAGAGATAGACAATTAGATTATATAAGGATTTATCAAAACACAAGTAATTAAGATAACTACTGAAAATGTAATTTCACTGGAATTAAATTCTAGTTACATATATAGTAAAAAATTACAAGCTACTGAATCTAGACTTTTATTGGAATTAAAGAAATCATAACTATAAAAGAGAGCTTGAAGAAGATTTAATTACAGAGAGAAGTTAACGAAAATTGACATGTTGGTTTTTTTCTTTTTATTGATGTTCTATGGGTATCTCTCTTTTGGCTCCTCGTCGGTTTTTATACTCTCTGAAGAATAACTTCATCCACTTCTTCCCTTAACTCCTTTAACTTCCTTCACAAACTTCTCATGTTCCTATATTTCCGAGAGCGTGTGTTTTTGTGAAGTAGTGTTTTGACACTTATGGGGTGTATTCAATTGAGATTTTAAAAGACTATTTATCGATAAATAAGTCCAGTAGATTTTAAAAGATATTTAAAGAATGTAATGACTTATAAGATTTTATGACATTTTTTTTAATAAAGATTTTTTACTTATAAGATTTTAAAAGATTTATATCATAAGAATTTATAAGATTTGAAAGGGCTTATTAATTTATTAAAAAAAAGGTATATTATGGAATGGAACCATAAATAAAAAAAACTAATGAAAGTCAATTGGTTCAAGTTGTGGACATTTGCATCAACTATAACAGAAAATAGAATCATATGAAATAGAACCATATGAAATAGAACCATATGAAATAGTCATATCCAATGGTAGTAATTCGCCGTCGAGTTAATGAACGTTCAATATGTTCACCAAACCATCATAAACAAAAACTGATTTAACACATGCATTATTGAATAAATTGCCATCATTGAACATTAATGGCTTCATAAAATTCTTCATCATCCATATCTTCGTCATTAATTTCTCTTTCCTCTATGTCGTTACCTTCTTACATGTGCGATTGTGACATTATACATACATAATATATATATATATATATATATATATATATATTATATATATATTATATATATATATATATATATATATATATATGAGGCTGCAAAACAATAAATTAAGAAAATTTATTGGATGTTAACAAACAAACAATATATATATATATATATATAGGTTTGGTATATATGGCTTTTAATTCATTTCAAAATGGCTTTCAGCCTGAGATTAAAAGTTTTTAATTCGTTCACATCATTAATTATTTTATTCTGAAATTGATATGTGAATACTACTTCTAAAGCCATTTTACAGATTGTGGTGGGTTAAGAGAGCAAGTACTTTACAAAAACAACAATTTTTTTAAGGTTGAAAAATCAAACTTGAAGTTTTTAATCTTTAAAATCGGATTCACAGTGAGATTACTTTGAGATTCAATAAAGGACACAGCAACAGCGAAAAGGACACAACAATCAAATATTTCAGGAATAAACCTAGATCATCAATCTATCTATTTTTCATTCACAAATAAAAATCGATCCACACATAATAAAAAATTGTAACACAAAAGTACATTGTTCACGAAGAGTTCACAAGTCTGTTTTTCTTCTCTTCTCTAGCCTCAAAAAAATCTCATGTCAAAAGTCTGATGGGATATGGTGAGATTTTTTATAGGATTTGATATTTATACTTTCTACTAAAAAGTCTCACATAATCCCGCATATAAAAAAATCCTTCAAAATCAACAAGTTTTTCAATATCATAAGACTTTTTATTATTTGTTTAAAGTTCTGATTGAATACCACTGGATTTAGACACCCTATTTAAAAAGTCCTAAAAGTCTTAATGGAATGCCACAAAACTTTTTAGATTATTTAAAAGTTTTAATTGAATACCACAATACTTATTTAACTTAAAATAGTCTTTTAAAATCCCAATTCAATACATCCCCTTATTTTCCTACTTAATTTATTATTTTTCTGATGAAAAAAATAATTTCATGTTTAATTTAAAAATGGGCTCTTAAGGAGGAAACTGGTACTGAGTTGTTTTAATTGGGCTTAAATTATTTTTGGTATAAACAATTATGTTCTATGATTGCTTTATATAATGCAAGTATCTCTAAATGATTAGAAGATGCAATAACAAATGAATGATTTGTCATAAAATTTTCATATTGCAGTAAGTGAACATACCATTTATGTGAACATATTTTATGGGTCAGAGATGCTCGACTTAAAGTTCATGAATTATATTAATTAAGTATATATCGAATGTAATTTTAATTTGTTTCAAAAATGGATAGATCCATGATTTCTATTTCATAAGATTAATTACTTGTTTTGGTTAAACAAACTAACTATGTATATAATGTAATTTTAGAATGTTTTTTTTAAAAAAATGTATAGATCCATGATTTCTATTTATTAAGACTAATTACATTCATATTTTTTTAAAAATTAAACAAAATACATAGAATAATAATTATTTATAATTCGACAATTAAGTAATATTCATATAATCACAATATACTATGTTTTGAGGAAAAATAATACTTTTATAAAATAATTTTTTATTAATTAATGTATAAAAACTTATAAGTTATTAGTTTATTGATGAAATAATATCTCTATTAATTAATAAATTTTCATAAATAGTTCTAATGATACTATTTTAAGGGTTTAATTATTGCTGTAAAATTTATTACTATCAATCATAATGCAGTAATGTTATATAATGTTATTAATTTAATTTATTGTATTTCTTCACGATCCACCGTTTCGTTAGAGCTACGATGCCTCAAACCGCCACATAACGAAACGTAACCGTCACCTCCCATCACAAAACAGGAAACCAACTTCAATATTCACACAGAACTCCATTAAAAGAAAAAAAAATGAAAAAGAGACAGTCAGTTCTTCAGAAGAAACTGAAAGAACTCGAAACGATACTCAACGACTTGATCTCTCTCCCACCAGAAACCCCTTTGGATCACCACCAACTCTACGTGCAAGACATCGAACAGCGTTTCGAATTTGTTAGAAAGCTTCTCTCCGCCGAGTTCTCATCGAACCCCAAGAAACCCTACGACTTGCACCACATCGTCCTCAGGCTCACTGAACTTGAATGCATATTCAAAGAATGGGACAGCATTAAGGCCTTGACACCAGTAGTTGAACATTTTGAAACCGTTTCAACTTGCTCGTCTTGTCTTAATGATGGCGGCCAAGGCGATGGTAACGTGTCTCTGGAGTTTTATGATGGTTTGAGAGAAGAAGTAGAAAATGTGGATGCTATTGGTCATGGGATTGAGAAACAGAAAGAAGAGCAAGGAATTAGGGTTTATGGGAAATATTTTTGCTTTATGGGTGCTGGGGTTTTCATGGGTATGTCTTTGATGACTTTTGTGATTGTTAAATTTTCTGGTTGTTTTAATTGTATTGAGCGTAATACTCTTCTTCTTGCTCCTACTTATTTTTTTTTTTTAATTAATTAAATTATATATATATATATATATATATATATATATATATAATTTTTATATATTGTTTGTCTCTTTGTAATTCTTATCTAGTGATATATGAAATACACAATTAAAGAGATGATCCAAATTCTTCTTATATATTTATGTAGTATTTTTCTCATGCTTCGAAGTAATGTCTCTTTTATGATATCGTGATATGATAGAGTTTTAAAAATTTCTGGTGGTATGATTGAATGTTCCACGTCACTTGGGATTTGGAAATGTCTCTATGTTTAGGTAGGTTAGGGAGTAGTGATGGCAGGCAGACCCGGATGCGGCCCGGATCCGGATTTTGTCAAATACTTCTGGATCCGGATTTGGGTCTGGCCGGACCTGGATCCGGTGGGGTTGATAATAAAAAATTAATCTTGAATATTAATGTCCAGCCTTGAAATAACCTAAAAATTTAATAAATATATTTTTGTCTGTTATTTTAGAAGTTGGTGTAAAATGGATTAAATGGTCAAAATGAATTTTGAAAATAGGGACTAAAATGATACAAATTTGAAATTTTGTGGATACTTTTTTAGGCAATCTTAAACTTAGGGAGTTAAATTCGTATTTGATTGGAATAGTAAGGGTTAGAATGATAGTTTTCATTGAAGCATCACATGGCTCAATGAGAAGCTGTCACGTTGTCTTAAATTTGATTCGTATTTTAATATTTGCAACGAAATTTTTTTAAGGGTGAATGATTATAACCTACAAATTTTAATAAAGGTATTTTTGTCTTTTCCCTTTAAAATAGGGACCAAAATGACACAAATTTAAAATTTTCTCCATATTTTTTTAGGAAATCTTAGACATGTGGTTAAATTTACTGAAAATTGGGGGTTAGAATGATATTTTTCATTGAGCACCATGTAGCCCAATGAGGAGCTGCCATGTGGCATCCCGATCTCCTTTAATTCAGCATTCTTCCCCCAAAATTTTCACAATAACTCTCTCTCTCATAAGCATATTTATATCTCTATCAGCAAGAAAATGTCTAACAACTTCGCCTTTGTCACGCACCCCACCGTCGAGAAGCTTTTGCCACCATATTTCTAATGGCACTAGTGGTATAGTCATCAGAGTTGCCATGAAGGAGTTACGAAGATTGAAGTTTCGAGTTAATTCACAGTTTTCCTCCACAAGTGCTGCCACCGCTCCTCCTTTGTTGTCACCGCTAGTGAGTTAAGCTTTCTCCAACCATTTCCGTTAAAATGCCCTTGAACTCGGATCCGAAATTTGAAATCTGATCGTTGGATCAACGATCCGGACGTACCAGAATATTATTCTTGAAGATACGAGCATTTTGATATATATATATATATATCCACCGTTGAAACTTGAAAGTCTCTAGTTATCATATCTGATTTTCAAAATGGGCTTGTGTAACATCCCGCCTAAGCCAGGATACTACCGGAAGGAGACAGGTTAATCCTGCCTCCATAAGCCTCTGACTCTGACGAAAATTCGGCATGACCTTTGCTAAAAGTCATGAAACCCGGATCAAGTCCAGCACCTCAATACAACCTATAGGGCCCGACACAAATAATATACACTAAATTAGTAAACTCAAATCATAATACAACAAGGCTCCATGCCCGAAAATGCGTATAAACAAAAACTTTTACAAGACTTAAACTTATACAATACAAATCCTTTACAACTAGACTCATAAACAACCGACTCTCTTTCCCCCAAGACCTGGTGACTGGCTGACTGCAACGCTGCTATCCGGCATTCTCAAGCTTTGGTGTCTGTGGTTGACCGATCAGGTCACCAACCTGCAAAACTCAAACACCGATGGGTTGTGAGTCATAAGACTCAGTAAGTAACTATGTTCATTCCTTGAGCGTCAAACACATGCAAAGACTTAATTTTATTTCTGTATTACCCTAGACTTTCTATATGTCCATACAAATATGTAATAAGTCTGAATTAATTATCTAACTTATAATCATTTAGCAAAACACAATCTGTATTACTGATCCTTTATTTTATCATAAACATGCTTTAACTTCTCTTTGCTATTTTCCTTAACGAACATCCATATTAACTACATCAAGTTCATCCATCACGCTTCTGCTGCGCTACTTTAAATATCTTAGTACTTACTTGCTTACTCTTTGCTAATCTAGTTTGGTTATTTACCTTACTTATCTTTCTTTTATTTTATTGAAATATCATCAAATCGGATTTAAATATAATATTCTTTCTATTACACAACCACCAAACTAATACTAACCGTACAAACATGAATATAAAATCTTATAATCATGAACTAGTGTTTTACAACCTGTTCCTTCCATATAAGCATACAATGCACACATACATCAATCAATACTCATAGATATAATCATGCTATCATTCATTAATGTCCACTTTATGCGTCACAAATGTTAACCAGAATGTATGATTTAAATGCATGACTTTTATATGCTATGCAGTACTTTAATCATGCCATGCTTTTATGAAATACGTCTTGAAAATCTTTTCTGAAAACTGCTTTCTAAACTCTTTATGAAATCTGTCTTTCTGAAATACTATTTTCTAAAAACTGTTTCTGAAAACTGCTCATCTGAAAACTGAAGTCTTTATCTGAAATCTGTATTTCTGAAAACTAAAATCTGTACCTGAAAACTGAAAACTTTTTTCTGAGTTCTGTGTCTCTGTCTGAAAAACTGGACGTATGAGGGCGTTACGTATCGCCGTCCCCCCATACGCCTATCTGGAGGCAGAAGTGCAAAACCATGACTTTGGGGCGTTACGTATCGCCGTCCCCCAAAGCATGCCACTACGGTCTCATATCTGGTGGTCTTGGGGCGTTACGTATCGCCGTCCCCCAAGCCACAATCTGGAGCTGGGGGTGCGGATCTATGCTACCACCCAAGCTCAAACTGTGGGGTCTAGGGGCGTTGTGTATCGCTCATCCCCCTACCCCCGGCTGGAGGATCTGAGAGCGTCCCCTCAGTCCTCCACATGTGCACATGTCTCTGAATCCGTCAATTCCAACTGTATCTCTGTAATAGTTACATACTGGGGTGAGTTTTTACCTCATGCCCCGAAAACATAAAACCATGTATTGTACCTCAAAACTGTAAAACATTTTCTTTAATACATTTCCTTTTAAAAGCATTTGAAACTTTTCTTTAGATCTCTTGAATTTTAAAATCATTCTTAATGTAAACCAAATTTTCTGAAAATCAAGAGACGTGCATTTGCATATACATTTCTTTTATGCTTATCTTATAGTATCATATGTACTTGTGCATATGTTCATGCATTCCTATATTTAATGACATACAAATCCTATTTCTTTATACTTTTATCTTTAATTTTCGGTTAGTCTATATACCAGTTCTTCTGCTAATATATTCAAACAAATTATTCACTTATAATACAAATGATCGCAATACTATAAATATATGCAAACTAATATACCTTGTACACACATAATATTATATATATTCGTCAAGAAGCGAGGTTAGAGACTCACCCCTTAAACTTTTCAAACATTTAAGACATTACTTGCACTTGACAGTCATTATAAAACTAATTTCACTTAGGTATTAATTCACATTTCATCATTATCACATGACACCTTAACTCATGCGAATACTTTACTAATCAAAAGAAATATTTATCACCTACCTCTAATACCTCCCTCCATAATTAAGTTAAAACAAATTAACCATTCTTATGATTAAATCATAACCTATCCTTAGATATAAATAATATCCTTTACACATTAAAAATCAAATAGGTCTAGTCTCCATATTTACATATATATATATATATATATATATATATATATTTACATTGGCAGTAAAAGAACTAAATAGAAACACAGAATCATGACAATTGCTTCATTGCAAACACGAGCAAACCCAACAAGCCTCGTCAATACAAACTGTAAGAAGAATTCATCATTCAGCCAATTCTTTACCCAATAATTAAATCCTGAAACTACCCATTTGCTAAAATCATATAACCTTACCAAACTTAACTTCCAAGAACCAAATCAAAACATAAGTGATCCCTGAATTTAATGTTTCTTCCACACTAAAGCCGAAGTGAGCAACCATTAATCAAGCTATTATTAACTACCCATCCACCAAAATGTTATCCTCACCAAAGCACTACTGCCACCACTCTTTCGTCACTGTCGCTATTTTGGTTTCGAATTTTGTTTACACAGACACGCATAAATTTTTTTTTATTATTTACCTATAATATTTCCAAATTACCTACTCTTTAGATTCATGTTTTAGTATCAACAAAAATCCCCAAATTCTAGGGTTCACAGCCTAATTTTTTCCTAACTCTTTCCAATTCCTAACTCAATTAACTTCTTACAATTTCAAGGTTAAAAAAAAATCAGTTTTGATTACAATACATACTTCTTCTTCATCATACTTAATCAAAAATGAATTTGTTTATTCAAATCAAAGCAAATCCAAAATCACCTAATTCAAGGAAATCACGCACATAGTACTTACTATTTGTAGAATTCATCCTCTTCTTTGTCGGTAATCCCTCTTCTTTATCTTTCATCTTCTCGACTTTTCCTTTCTTCTTTCTCGGTCTTCATCTTTTCATTTCATCATGGCTTTCTTTCTTTCGGCCTAGTTTGCTCTCTTCTTTACTTCATCTGATTCGGCTTCTCTCTTTTGCTTCTCATCATACTCGGTCCTTCTCTCTTCTTGATTTCTACTTCTCGGTTCTGCCCTTTTTTTTTATTTTTTTTTTTTTTATTTTTTTTTTTTACTCACGATCTCTCTCTGTTTTCTGTCCTGTTTCTCTTTTCCTCTTTCTTTACGTATTTGGTGTGTGTGCTGTGTGCTGTGTGCTGTGTGCTGTGTGCTGTGTATGTTTGTGTGCGTGTGTGTTATTATTAGAAATAGGTGTGTCTGTATGTGGTGCAAACATGCTACACGTGTGGGTGTGTAATATAAACATGTGTGTATTAAATGTGTGTAAACAAAATATCTAGGGTAAATCTCAATTTAGCCCCTTAAATTTGGTTACTATTATCCCATCATTAACTTCTTGAAATGGTTCCAATTTTTTTTTTCAATAAAAATGAATCTCGCGTTCGATGCGCCTTCACAAACGAAAATAAGATTTACGCAAAAATGTTAAATTAACCTGGGTCGTTACAGCTTGCGTGCCTCGAAAAGCGTTCTAGTTGGTCCCAAGATAGAACGACACTGATTTTCTACTCAACAAAGTTGTTTGGACGCATAGAGTAATTTTGTTGAGATTGATTATGCGTGTCAAGCCTCCGATTGAGGTAGGGATTCAGTTTTATACCTTAATTATAGTTTTAATCTATTTAGTTATATCACTATATTATGCCTATGAAAATGACATAAAATATATTTTAATATTAGTCATATTTTTATAGAATATGATATGCGCATTGGACGGTAACGCAACCATTATGAGTTTAATTATATTATTTTTATAAATTTATGCATTGTAGTATAAATTTAAATTGGAACGAACCTGGATTAATAATAAAAATTAAAATGTGATATATGTATGGAGCCTCATTGTGACCCACCTTATAAACCTTGGTTGCTCCTTTGTGGCAATTGTTACGTAAATCATTGTGACCCACCTTATATATATACACGGCCTCAAATGGCGCTATTGGACATTGATGACATGTCCATGTGTGTAAGTTGCTACTTACACAGGGTTTGATTATTATTTTCCCCGTCATCGCAGTTATCTTTGTGGTCTCGTTGTGGTACTTATTTATGTGGCCCCGTATGACATTTCACTCATATATTTTAATTAAATGATTAATTTTAATGATGATGTATATTTTAATTATATTGGTGAAAAAGTATAAATCATAGATTTTTCATATACATGCATCATTGATATTGTTTTTTTGGGCATATATACATATATCTCACTGACCATGCAGGGTTTTGCAAAAACCAATTAAGGTGAGTTATTAAATCCCTACTAAGCGCGTTATTTTGTTCACCCTTTCACTATCATATTTAGGTGATAATTTTGGAGACCGGGACTTCGAGGAGTAGGTTTGACTCTGCAGGATCATGAGTTATTTAGAGTGTGGATCATTCACAACTCAATATTTCTAGGTAATTCATCTAGATTATGGGCTTGATTATGGATCGTTATGTATCAGATTATATAACTATGAGATGATGTGTATATTTTTTATGAACCTGTATTTTATTTTTAAACTTATATGGGTGATCATATTTATTGTCGGAATTTTTATGATTTGTTTTAAATTGATAATCTTGTATTTTTGTAGTTTTACAAGTCCCCGAGACGTGTTAGATTTTGATTATTTTATTTTTAATGGAATTTTGTACAATTACATAATTGTCATTTACCCCGTTTTAGGTTGTGAGTAGCCTCCAATAAATTATAATAACCCAAAGTAACCCCTCTAAATTAAAATTTAAGCTCTATACTGTATTTGAATAAAAAATATTTCAGTGGTATTAGTGATCACGCATTACATCCATCCCTCTATATCTATATGATCTTTTCAATGAATGGTCAAGTTAATAACTAAATTAAAAGATTAAAAAATACGAATTCTTATTTATCAAAAAATAAATAATATTATATTGAAATATGTAGAGCTATCACAAAAAGGGATTTAAGAAGAGGAATATGTGTAGGGAGATGATGATGGATCAAGATTACCTAATTTGTACTAGATCTAATAAGATATGACATTTTATATATTAAATCTATTTAATATATACAAATTGAGAAATAGTTTTCTTATGAGGTTGTACACGTAAGTGTCATTGGCTTTGAGGCTATTAACGTAAGCAAATGAGTTATTAATATTTCAAATGAATTACTAATGTTTAACTTTTCACATTCTTCAACCTCTAGTCTTTTATTTTCCCAACTCCTATAAACTTTTCGTTTTCTAAATTATTAAAGACCTATTCATTTTAGATGGGTAATTAATGTTTAATTTTTCACCTTCTTCAATTTATAACCTTTCATTTTTCTAACTCTTTCTAACTTCTTGTTTTTTAAGGATTGAAAATATGTTAATTAAAGGCATATTCTTTTCAAATGACTAATTATTGCTTAACTTTTCATATTCATCATTAACTCCCAGTTATTTATTAGTGGAAGTTAAAGAATTATAACTTATGTTAAGTTAACTAATATAAAAGTATTCATAGTAAAACCAAATCTATGCTTGCACTAAGAGCTTTATCCTCCATCAATAAAAATGTATAAAGAGACAAATTTTTTAATTTCAGAGAATGTTAAAGAACTTATATTGCTTGTCCTTAATAAGACGAGTCATGCATCACACGAGTTATCAGCTAATTAATATATTAGATGATAAATGAATGCCATATAGTTCCATTTATATATCCGTCAATAACTTACTTTGGGGGTGTGTGCATGTTAGATTAGTGTCTATTATTCAAAAAAAATTTTTAAAAAATATGTCCTAGGTCAAAAACGCGATCGCGATTTTATTACACCACACCAACGCACGTATCACTCAAGTGATATAGTGACAAAATTCGGATATCATACTTGTTTGCACAATTTTATGTTAATACGCGTGTAAGGTTCAAACCTCCTGAGACACGGTCCCAGAAATGGGTGATTGATTCCAAGAAAATGCCACCAAGGGGAACAAGCACACAGATTACAGCCCTAAAGATTAAAAGCTAAGAAATTAAAATACTTGCTCTTTCGAGTCATTTTTTTCCTCCTCATTTACTTTCTACACTTGAGCCTTTTATAGCGCATGATTCCACCAAATGCTCGAGCAGTTTCGCCGTCTTCAGCCCACTAGGCCCCACATTCTCTGCGCACATGTAACTGTTGGATCATGCGAGCAACTGCTGGATTGTGCGTGCAACCGTTGGGTAACTTGCTAGATCGTGGGGGTCACTGCCAGTTTGTGCAATAACCGTCGAATATATCTCATAACTGGCCAACCGTTTTGGAAGTGTTTCCTTCTTTCTTCATGATTCTTTACTCATTCCTCGAATCATCTTAAATTAAGTCTTTCTGGACCGAATCCTTCTTCGTCCCATCCAGAATGACGCCATGTCTTTTCGTCCTTAGATATGTCATCGTTTTTCGTCATTTGATACGTCATTTTTTTCGTCCTTTGATTCCTTCAGCCTCTTCATCCTTGGGAGAAATTTATTTTTTGTTAACAATTGTCCCCCAAATTCGCCTTGATCGTTTTGAGAGATATGATCGAGGCGGAATTTCTTAGCCAAGCGTGTAAAGTTGGGTTGATGCCACTGACCACCTTACTGGTCCGACCTGATGTCATTTTGTCTTTATTCTTTGTCATCGTTCGCACGTCTCGAGGCCTGTTGATTATATTCCCCATGTGAATCCATCGTTTTCTTAATAAATGTGTGGTCTTTCCATCACGTCTTGTCGAAAAACCATCATTGCCAATTAATATGCCGTTTTTCACATCACATCCGCGTCACATCACGTCTGGCACCATCTCTTTTAGTTTCCCGCTCTTTCTTCTTCCCTCGAATCGGGCTGCGCCACCTGTCCTAGGGCGAACCTTCATGTTGGCTATATAAATCAAACTCCTCTCTTTTCACTATTTTACCGTCTCTCATCACTTTCACTGTTTTCTTTGTAAATATTCTCGCACTTTTACTTACCTACCATGGCATTTTCATCATGTACTCCCAAAAAGAAAAGAACTTCGACCTTCAAAGATTACCAGGCTGTGTTAGACGACCCATCTCTCAGCGTTTCTGGGATCCACACTCTTGATGAAACCCACAGAATGTGCTCTCTCGGCCCCATTTTTCTCAATGACGACGCTATCGCCACGGCTCCATTGGCTCAGCTTTTTCCTTATGTTTCTACCCTGCCTTTTTTCAGAACCGTTGATAATTTCTTCCTTGAATCAATCAAACCCCATCTGTACCTGGCCCAAGCCTAATTCTTCGTTTGAAAACTGGTTTCAGTGCATGAAGTCGCACGTAGACACCTACTATTTCCTTGAAAATAGTGGTTTCCTCTCTCTCATCGAGCTTTCCCTTATTTTTTCCCCATTTTGATCACAATCTTTTCCCCATGTCATTGCTCTTCCAGTCTTCCGACTATAATATCTTCCTTTTCCCCTCCGGCTCTTTGACTATCACGTTGCGTGATATAGGCGCCTTGACAGGGTTGGCCCACTTGGATGCGACTGTTTCTGCCCGTATTAATTTTCATTTTCCTCCTCCTCAAATGGAAATTTTGTCATTCTTTTCTTATTCTACGTTCTTTCGTCCATTCTCTAATTTAGACGGTCCGGTCTCGGTGCTGGAACGCACCGCTTTTATTCATTACTGGTTTTGCAAATATATCATTTGCGTGCCCAGTTAAAAACCTGTGGCAGGTTATCTTCCTATTTCTTCGGACATTGCCAATGGCCATCTTCTAGATCTGTGTTCTTTCCTTTTGGCCGTTGTTTACCGAGGCTTGGCCGTTCTCCAAAAATTGCTTCGGTCTGGCTCTTCACCCATTGCTTTAGGTCCTATTTGGCTCGTCTAACTTTGACTCAGGGCTTATTTCCCCTTTTTTGGTTCCATAGAGTCTACTCGTTCATTTCCTTGATTATTTTTATGGCCTTTCTCGGATCCTTTCTTTTTTCCCTTTTTTCCTTGGGCGATAGCCCTTCATTCGTTCATGAGCTTCCTCAGTCAGATATGGATGAATTAGTCAATCTCATTTGGCGCTAATTTTTGTGTTCCCATGATTTGATTCACGATATCTTGGCCGGGGCGAATGACAAAGCTGGGGTAGAGGTATATTATTCCAACTTTGTCGCTCGCCAATTCAGCCTTGTCCAAGAATGGTCCTTTCCAATATTCTACACTTCCTCTACGTTAGTGGATCACTTCAAAGTCTTGTCACTCTCCGACATCGACCAATGTCTATCCGAAGTGTAAACTTTGTTAACTTTTTTCTCTTGCGATTCTTTCTCCCCTTGTACATCTGTCCATCCTCTTTTTGACCGTTTTTGGCCAGCTAGCCGTGAAAGGTTTTTTTCTCTATCTTCTTCTATTGTCTTTGCAATCGTTCCCTTCTACTTTAAATCTTCCGAACCAGCTGGGGCGAGGAAACCTGTTGAGAAGTTCGGGCCGAAGAAAACACAGTCCAAACATCCGAAAAGGAAACACGCTTCGCCAGCTCATAGTTCTGATTCGGATGAGCCATTGTTGCTCCGTCGAGCTAATGTTCGCCCCCATTTCTTTTTTTTTTCTTTTTTTAACGGTTATTCTTGTTCCTTGTATAGGTGTCCAGGGCCGAGCAACCATCCGTTATGGCCGCCCCGGCTCAAACTTCATCACCCGAAGTCCCAATCGTTCATCACCCCTCAGAGGAGGGTGCGACTGTCGAACGCCCATCAAGCAGGACTGATCCCCAAGATACGGGGTTAAATATAGTACTAGGCAGTAGGGACCCGCTCATAGAGGAGATTTCAATGGACGACCCACTTTTCGAATATCATCCATTGCGCAATCATGTCCCCATTATGCAAGAGCCGGATGATGAGCCTTCTCGGTTCCATCTTGAGTAGGTTATCCATTTGATACATAGATGGACTGCCTCGGGAGTTGGGGGAAGTTATAGGGACATAGATGGCCTATTTAGTCTGGCCGAATTGGATATATTGGAAGAACTATGTCCATTTTTAAGACGGATATCATCAGACGAATACATGTTACTGATTCTTCCGATTCTGATTCTTCTACAGAAACTCAGGCCCAGCCATCGGGTGGACGATGCTATTCCCCTTTTGATCCTCCATCACATCGATCTTCTTCACCCAAACAACCATTATCCCTTATTTCTCCTCCGTCATTTCCTCGGGAAATGTCTCATATTCCTCCACTTTTATCTCATAGGCTAAAGTCTGTATCACCCCATGGTGACGTTCCTATGACGGCCGCGGACGAGCCATCAAGTTCCAGTTTTGAGCCCGGAGCTGTAAGTACTTCTCTTCTCTTTGCATAACTTCTTTGGCCTTCACTCGCTAACCCCTTTTTTCTACAAACAGGTGCCCGATCTGTTTATGCAATCAGTCCATGACATTTTGGACTGTCTCGATCGGCTGGCCTCCACTCCGTCTCAACCTTCTTCGTCCTCAGCCCGAGTAACCACGGACTTGGAGGCTCTTCAGGAGGTCGTTGGTCAATATGCCTCATTCACTGCGCTGGACATCGGTCAGGCCGCTCTGCCAGAGAATATGCTCAAGTTAGAACAGATTTCCTCTGAGCTAGCTTGACTGCTGGCTTCTCATGTTTTGCCTATATCGGTGGAGAACCGGCTCTTCCTCCAAGATCTGCATAATGAAGTAGCAGCCCTCATTCCTCATTATCGAACTATACATAGTCAAAAGGTCGAGCTTCGTTATTCAGTGGCAAAGAAAGAAGGCCTCTGTGATTCCCTTAACGCTCTCCGCCATTTCTTACGGGAAAGCACAGACGAAATGATTAAACTATCAAGGGTTATGATTTCTTCCAATATCTTTTTAAAGATGAAATGGTTATTTTATGTTTGTGTAATATATTAGTTTACTAACCTGGAACACGAAATTCTGATTGAGGAATCGGTGCTGCTGAACCTAGAGCGACAATTACAGAAGATCTAGCGCATCCTTGAGGAGAGCCGTATGAGGAAAGAAGCCAAGAATAGGGCCATTGCTGCTCAATTAATGGAGGTGAATGCCTCTTTGGCAGAGTATGAAGACTTCACTCAAATTGATTTTGAGAAGAGTCTGGCCGATCTAACGGCAGCCGATAGGGAGATGCAGAAGGAATGGCATCAGTTGAGAGAAACATTCTCAGTTTTGAAGGACAATGACTCCACTAAAGACTTCCGACGGCCACCGTCTAATGACTGATTTTGTATTTATTTATTTGCTATTAGGACGTTGCATTGTCCATTATTTGTAATTTTCTAGGACGTTAGATCGTCCATTATCAATGAAAATATATCCCTTTTATTTACTCTCTTCCCCTTTTTTATTATATGGAGAACGCTACATTTCATACTCTCATAACGAAGGCACATATTTTTTCAAGTACTTACCATTTATCGCTCTAACATACATTTCCCCATTTAAATTCCTTAACTGATAAGCTTCATTTGGCAATACGTTCTCCACTTCGAAAGGGCCTTCTTAGTTGGGCGACCATTTTCCATACGTCGGAATTTTAGTATCCAATGGTAGTATTATTTTCCATATTAAATCTCCTTTCATGAACGACTTGGCCATGAATTTCTGATTATACCCTTTGGCCATCCTTGCTTTCTGTGCTTCCAAACGGTTAATGACATCATACTTAATATCATCCAACTCTAATAGATTTTGGATCATTGTTTCACCATAATCTTCTTTCGTCAATTCCTCATGTAACGCCACTCTTGTAGATTTAACATTGACCTCAACCGGTAATACGACCTCTTGACCGTATACTAGCTGGAATGGTGTGACCGAGGTACTTGTTCTATGCGATGTCCTATATGCCCATAAAGCTTGACTCGGATATTCGTCCCACTGTCTAGCATTGTCTGTTATCATCTTTCGAATCAAACCTTTAAGGATTTTATTGGATGATTCTGCCTGACCATTTGACTGAGGGTAATATGGTGTAGCATTTACTAACTGGATTCCATATTCACTAAAAAAAATAATTACATTTTTCGTCGTTCAGAGAAGTCCCATGATCTACCATCAATGTTTGAGGGATACCGAATCGATGAATGATATGCTCTTTTATGAACTTGATAATTTGTTCCTGGGAAATTTCTATTACCGGGATTGCTTCCACCCATTTGGTAAAGAAATCTGTGGCGACGATGATAAATGTGTGTCTCTTGTTAGATGCAGGATAGATTTTTCCTATTAAATCAATCGCCCATCCTATGAATGGTCGTGGTTTAATGACGGGGGCCATTTTTATTGTCGGCGCTCGTTGTATGGGTTCATGTCTCTGGCAAGCTATGCACCATTTCATATATATTACGTAGGACTCTTCCATTTTCGGCCAATAATACCCGTTCCTTATGATCAACCACCTCATTTTTACTCCGGTTTGATGGGCCCTACAGACCATTTCGTGCACCTCAGCCATAATAGTCTTGGCTTCTGACGCTCCTACACACGTTAACAATAGACCATTCTGGCGCTTCATATATAATACATCCCCTTCATACCACAAAGTTTAACGCCTTTAGTTTTAGCTTTCAATTTCCTCCGTTCTCCGGGTTCTTTAAAAATCTTTGATCTCTCTCCTCTAATCGTTCCCGTCTTGGTTTTCAATGTCCAAAACGTCCACTTCATTCATTCGCCTTACTAGAGCCGGTTTAATTTCTCCCCTCCCACACATATTATCAATTCTTATCTGTTTATATCCTGAGGCTACTTCGGCTAGCTCATTAGCTATCTAGTTTTTCGTCATTGAGATGTGCTCTAACTCTACATAGTCAAACTTATCTAGCAATTCTTGAGCTATTTCTAATAATGCAATGACTGACGTACTCTGGCATCTAAAGGCCCCCATTACCTGTTGGACTACTAGTTGTGAATCTTCTTTAATGGACACATTTCGTACCCTCATCTCAAGGAGTATCTCCAACCCAAATATTAAAGCCTCGTATTCGGTCTGATTATTGGTGCAACATTCATCCAACGTGACGATGAAATGAAATAATTCTCCTAAATGACTGACAAAGGCTATTCCTATTCTTGCCCCATTCGATGTACTAGACCCGTCAAAGTACATCATCCATGGTTTTAAGCTATATTCACCTATTTCCATTTAAATTTCTTTGGTTATGCTTAAACATGGGTGATCAGCTAAAAAATCGGTCAGGACTTGGTTTTTTATGGCTTTTGAGGTTCGTGCCGTATGTTAAATTCCGACAACGAAAGAGACCAAAACCCTACTCGTTGATGCAAAATTGAACGAGAGAACATGTATTTCACTATATTGATCTTTGTAACTAGATACACAGTATGCGGCCTAAGATAGACGCGTAATTTAGTACATGTAAAATACAAAGCCAAACACAACTTCTCCATTGGAGAGTAATTACATTCATATTTCAACAGTTGTCTGTTGAGATAATAAATGGCTCTTTCTACACCATGTTATCATCATGCGTGATCATTCCAGCTACGGACTGCTCCTCGGCAGATATGTAAAGCTTTATTGGTCGTTCTGGCACGTGGGGCACCATTACCGGTGGCTTTGCTAAATAGTTCTTAGGTTTTCGAAGGCTATTTGATGCTCTTCTGTCCAGACGAAATCGTCCTTTTCTTTTAGCCTTAGTAGAGATGAGAAGGCTTTAGTTTTTCCTGAACAATTCGAAATAAATCTTCTTAAAACATTGACTTGCCCTAGGAACCTTTGTAACTCTTTTTTTGTTTCTGGGAGGTTTAGCTTCCATGATCGCCCGAGATTTATTAACATCAATTTCAATTCCTCTCCGATGGCTAGAAAACCCAAAAAGTTCCATGCGCTAACTCTGAAAGCGCATTTGGCAGGGTTTAATTTTAGTTTGAACTTCCTCATTCATTCAAAAGCCATTTTCAAGTGATTAAAATGTTCCTCCATGGCCATAGACTTAATCATTATGTCATCTATATAAACTTCTACAAAATCATTAATCATATCATGAAAGATCAAGTTCATAGATCGTTGGTAAATGCCCCGGTGTTTTTCAGACCGAATGGCATCACTACCCACTCATAACATCCTAAAGACCCCGGGCATCTAAAAGCCGTTTTGTGAATGTCATTTTCGGCAATATAAATCTTGTTATACCCTGCATACCCATCCATAAAGGAATACATTTGGTATCCCACGGTGGAGTCTACTAAAGAATCTACTGTAGCATAGGGTATTAGTCTTTTGGTGTTACCAAGTTTAAATTTCTAAAGTCTCTGCAAATTCCCAACTTTCCATTCTTCTTCATGACTGGGATGATGTTTGATAACCATTCTACATACCTGGTCGTCCTGATGAATTTTGGCTTTAATAGACGTCCGACTTCTTTCTTAATGTCAGGTATGACATTGGGTGCAAATCTCCTAGGGGGTTGTTTATATGGATTGTAGTTTGGCATAATAGGCAACATATGCTCTACCAAAGTTTTATCTAAACCAGACATTTCCTCATAGTCCCAAGCAAAACAATCTTTATACTTTTTTAAGAGAGAAATTAATTTTTCACGTACCTGGTATCAAGTTTCTTACTGATATAAGTACTGCGCTTTTCGCCCTCATCTCCCAGGTCCACTTCTTCCAAAACATCTTGTGCCTTTGTGATGCTCATCTTTTGATATTCATTCAGAGTGTGTTCTAAATCTTTTTCTTTCCCCCTAGTTGTTCGCCCAGTTCCTTTGGTCGTTCGTCCAAACAATCCACCTCATATGTTTCTCTTATTCTGTCTCTATTTGATACATCATCAATTTTCCTTTTAAGGTTGAGATCGCAGCCTGGGCATCGATTTCGATTTCCTGTTCCTTCACATAAGCCATTAAGTTAGCTCTGGTGGCCGCGAGTGCATCTTGTTTTTTAATCTGTTCGCCCTTCTCCATTTGAATTACTAGTTTCATGGCCGGATGCTGGCATTTCAAAGGCCACTATAGTTGGCCTTGTTTGTACGAATAAATTATTGAATAACTCTACAGTGTATGGCTCGTCATTTTGGGCCACTATGGACGAGTTCCCCATTTCATCTGACACTCTGGCCGGTCCATAATTCCCTTCATACATGAAATATTTCGTCGAATTTGTTCCTGCTGTGAAAGGTCTATTATCGGCGTGTACCACCTCCACTTCATCCTTCTGATTCCAAAAAACCAAGCATTGATGGAGAGAAGAAGGTATACATCGACTACCGTGAATCCAATCTCGCCTCAAAAGCATGTTATACGTGGTTGGTCCATCTATAACAAAAAACATTGTTGTCTTAGTGGTGCTCCCTACCTGTAAGTCTAATGGGACGACTCCTTTAGCTGTTGTTGCTCCCCCATCGAAGCTTGTGAGCACTACTTCCGTAGGGATGAGATCGACCTCTGGCTTCGCTAATCGTCCCAACATTTTAACTGAGATATCATTAATGGTCGCACTGTTGTCGATCAACACTTTGATGACTAGTATTCCATTTGCCTTTGCCTTCACATACAATAGTCAGAGATGCTTTGTAAGTTGTTGCGGCAGTTTTGGGAACATCACTTTCCTAGATATTCCTACTTCCATTGTTTGTCCATCACTTGCATCCTTTCGAGGCGAATCCTCATATGTATCCCATCCGAAAGGTGGCAAAGCAACCAAACCGTTATATGATGTATCACTGGCAAGTATCATTTGTTTCTCTGCTCTCGTTACGATCCGTTTTATTTTAGGCTTTTCGTATAGCACGAGATACAGGGATCGTCCCAGGTCTTCCCCTAATATCCCCACGGTTGGATTTTCAGCTTCGTATAATTCCTTAATAAGCCTATTTTGTGTTGTCTCTCTTCTTCGTGCTTCGGATCGTACATCTATTTCTTCTTCTACCTCTGTCAGTTCGTCATCTGAGACCTCATTGCCTTCTATGGTAAGTGTTGCAAATCATGTCTCCTCCCGGTCGTAGATATCTTCACTCCTTCCAGGGGTCCCATTATTGTCCCGTTTGAACTTTTCAGACAGCAAGTAATGATTAGCCACAACCGGCGGTATGCTGCCAAACTGAATAACAATGGGCGATTCTTTATCGTTCGTCTCATCCCGCTTCTTTTATCGATCAAACTTGGTTCGGTCTTTACAATCTGGACTGATTCCCTCTTCGCCACTACCATCATTGGTATCCGCAACTAATTTTCTTTTCATTGGGGTGTCAGTTGGGGGGACATGGCCTTGATTTTCATGGTTTGTGGGAGCTTTAACCTCACACCATTGGCGTATCATTCGGCCATAATTCTTTTGATGTCGTCTCAACCCCGTCCTTGTCATTTCGTCCACAAGAACATAGTTCCTCCTTTGCTGGTTATACGAATGCCAAACGTTGGGCCGATGAAACCTCGGCCTAAAAGTCCTAATGTTCTGGACAAAGTTCGAGTGTTCTCCATAGAACCTTAGTGCGAAGGTTTTCGGTTGCCATGCTGCCGACTCCCTTTTCAATGGCCCGCTTTCACAAGTTTCTTCCATCTCCTTCATCTATTCTATACTGTTCAGACAGCGAATACATAAATTTTGTGGAACCATTCCTTCTTGGTGCAGCTCTATCCTCTCAAGAGCACTAGGGTGTTGGTCGTTCTGATCTTCATCCAAAACCAGCTTAAATTTTGGTAAATTCATCTTAGTCAGGTCAGAATTAATCATGTTCAATTCCAACGGTTTAGGGAACGGGTTATCATCCACAACCATCTTGTCTTTTTTTCGAACGTTATTCGACCAGATTCTATGGCGTCCTGTAACACATTCTGAAACACAAGGCAACTGTTAGTTGAATGCGACCATACATTATACCACTTACAATATTCTTTGCCGCTAACTTTTTCGGGGCTCGACAATCTGTGGCGGTCGTTTAATTTAATATGTTTATCTTTATATAATTGATCAAATATGACATCAACTTTAGTGACGTCGAAAAAAAAGTCTTAGTTTTTTAATCATTTTCTATCTCTGGGTGTGGTTCGGCCCAAGTCTTACATACATATGGCTTTCCCTTAATTAATTCGGCCAAGCATAGGTCGGCCGATTCAACATTCATCTCCCTTATCTCATAGCTTGTATTCCGATAATAAGTTCTCTTTCTAGTATTCTTCATCTTTTCTTCTTCTCTCAATAATCGTCCATACCTTACTACGTTATTGGTGAGTTAGAGAAGGCCTCAGAACTCTCGATCTTGGAACTTCTTTTTTAAGTCAAAGTTAAGACAACTTTGAGCGATTTTTACAAATTCTCTTTTCTGGTAAGGGTATATAGCACTAACCTTGGGCCGCTTTAAATCGTTGCAAAAATATTTCGGCCCATTCATCTGGTAATTATCTCAAATTTACCAAATCGGCCAGGGTCACTTCAGACTCGGTTTTATAGAACTGCACATGGAACAACTGCTCCATTTGGTGCCAGTTCTCCACCGAATTGGGTGGTAGACTGATATACCAGGAAAACGCTATTCCCGAAAACGAACCATGGAATAATCTCAACTTATGGAAATCATTTGTCTCCCCACACTGAAGAGTAAACCACCCTATATGTTCTATAGTGGAAACTTCCCCAGACCCCGTGACCATAGAGAACTCTGGTATTTTGTAATTCCAGGGCCATGGATACGCTAAATCAACCCAATCCGGATACGATTTCCGGGATCTCAGCCGAATTGGCCTTATCCCCAAACCGAATTGATTTTGGAGAATCTCTGTCATTTGTTCTCTCAATATATTGTTGCCATTGAATGGCACCCCTACAGGCGATGGTTGTGGTCCCCTTACAAATGGGACATGGTCTTGGCCCTGTTCTTGTAAACCTTGGGGCAACACTACTTCATGTTGTATAACGTTCGGCCCTAGGTGTGGGCCCAGACCAACAGGATTTGCCCCTCCTCGGGACATTGTTGGGGTAATGACCCCTTGTGGAGGGGGAACATTGCTTGGTGCAGCCTCCTGATTACTTGACGTAGGAGGAGGTGTGATCTCTTGTGGGATTGTCCCCCCGTTTACGCATCTAGCCATTAGCTCATTTAATGAACTCATGTATTTGGCCATGTTTTCGTAATGCGAATTACTAGTCGAAATGAACTTATCTATAACATGAGTATTTTGAAGTCTAACATGTTCAACAACGTCCTGGGTGAATTCGTCGAACAAGACGCGCATCACGTTAGGATTGAACTCTCTCATAGTGTCATAACGACTTGTTTATGCTAAACCCTCAAAATGGCCCACTACACTTGGAACGTGAGGTTTGTTGGTTTGCTCCAATCCCTCTTCCTCTGTACTTGAACCGGTCTGAACATTTTTTTTCGGAGGCATATTCACTTATTGCACCAAATTATCCCACTGTGGTCGCCAAAAACTGTTTGCACAATTTTATGTTAATACGTGTGTAAGGTTCAAACCTCTTGAGACACAATCCCATAAAATGGTGATTGATTCCAAGAAAATACCTCCAAGGGGCACAAGCACATAGATTACAGCCCTAAAGATTAAAAGTTAAGAAATTAAAATACTTGCTCTTTCGAGTCATTTTTTTCCTCCTCTTTTACTTTCTACACTTGAGCCTTTTATAGTGCATGATTCCACCAAACGCTTGAGCAGTTTCGCCGTCTTCAGCCCATTAAGCCCCTATATTTTATGCGCACATGTAACTGCTGGATGATGTGAGCAACCGCTGGATCGTGCGTGCAATCGTTGGGTAACTTGCTAGATCGTGGGGGTCACCGCCAGTTTGTGTAATAACTGGCCAATCGCTTTGGAAGTGTTTCCTTCATGATTCTTTACCCATTCCTCGAATCATCCTGAATTAAGTCTTTATGGGCCGAATCCTTTTTCGTCCCATCCAGAATGATGCCATGCCTTTTCGTCCTTAGATACATCATCATTTTTCGTCCTTTGATTCATTCGGTCTCTTCCTCCTTGGGAGAAATTTATTTTCTGTTAACAGTACTCACATGTACTTATTATTTCTCTTGTTAATACTAAAACTAACCTACTTAACTAAAACTAAACAAATGATTGCGAGAGAGTGATTAATAAAACTAATTACTAAAAAGACTAAACAAAAGAACAAATAGACAACTTTTGGAGAAAATCTTATATATGAGAATAACATAAGGCTGTAACTTCACCTAAGCACACAAACAATGAGTTCATAATTTTTTCATTCAACTGGATTGTTGTTAAAAATTATTAACCTAGAACGCTAAATTATATACAAGCCTCTTTTAATGGTCAAATAAAAATATTTTGATTAAGCCATTTAATTATATGTCTATGTTAATTAACTTAAATCAAATCCCTTACAACCTTAGATTAATGATTTAGCTACTCATAGTATTCAATAAGCACATGCCAATCATTATTACAAAATAAGAATGCATAAAGAATAAACTAGAGAAGAAGAGGAAGAAAAAATTCTCGTTTGTAATATTCGGATTCAATCTCCAGCACTGGTTGATGACTTCGTTCTTGCCTTACTCTAAGTAATTTTCTATTGTCTCGAGACTCCAAAAGTATGTTATGAATCTCTTTTTAGGTGGACAAGCTTGTGTTTATATAGGAGGTCATGTGAGATTTCCTTCTTAAGAAAATGAAGTACTTCATGCACCATGAAACACATATGTATCGCGACGCTGGCTCCTTTCAATCAGTCGTCGCAATGCTCATTAATCGGCATTGCGACGCACAACAACTTTCACTTTCTGCCTCAAATTTACACTATATTGTGTCGCGATGCCCAAGTCCGAATCAAGATGCCCATGTTGAATTCTGGAATATGGCCTGATTTTGCTCTGAATTTATCAATTCATCGCTCGTTGAGTCCAATTGAGTCGTATTATGATATATATCTACAAAACATACCCAAAACACATCAAACCGTTCATACAACTCGAGATAACACACAAAATATAAGATAAAAGAGCGGTAAATATATACATATTGACCATTCATCGTACCTTCAAGCTTAACATTTTGATAGTCTTCAAACAAAACAATAAGAAATAAAATAAAATAAATTAACAAAAATAAATTAACCTACGTCATTTTTGTAGGGATCACAATTACATTTAGCGTATGCAATAAACTTTTAAACCATTAGACGGTCTTATTGGATGAGTTATATTCTCGTGAGGACTTATAATGACGACACTCACAAACATCATTTATATACACATGCAATCACGCATTAATCCAAAAATAAAAATAAACTAACTAAATTACTGAAGCCTAGCAGATGTTAAGATTCCATCTATTGCGATCACGTGGGAAAGAGTCAGATGAGTACCCCACAGGCTCTATCCTTTACGCCGAATTCGCAACTTGATCGCACTAATAGATTCTCATGTTCCCGTAAATTCACGGCACCACCAAACCCATGTTCGTCCATTCACCCTCCTCCTCTATGCGGCGACCTCACGACCCTCGTTTTACAGTCATTTTCCAAACATAAAATCCCAACTTTACCCCTGATATACACCTTTTTGACTAAATAAGGCGCCTTTTATCCATCCTCGATCCTCACAAACTTTGTCCGCGCTTCTGCTTTTTTAAAATTTACAACGCCCCCTTTTTTAATATACACGCACACATCATGTTCATGATCCATTTGAGCCAATCGCATCAATAACCAGCCAAAACCATATATCCCTCCCAGCATAACATTAACTCACTGAGTTCACACCGATTCCACTCACTCAAAATGAGTCGCTTCAGGAGAATTGAACTCCTCGAACCCTACTATCCTCCAGTTGTTGTCAAAGAAACCTCCATTTTCCCATCGTTTTTTGAAGATGAAGTTCAAGATCTGAGCTTCGCTCTTGATTTCTTCAACCCTAACCATAGCCCCTTTAAAATCTTCGATTCCGTCACCGATCTGGTCCAAATCGACAGAAAGCCGTCGTTTTACACATACAAGAGGATTCAGAGGAGATTGGCGCCTGAGTTGTCGATACAGACTTTGTGCGACAGAGTGAGCTTGCTGGAGTCGAGGTTTGATCGGCTGCTCAGCGGGAAAGTTGACGGAGGAGATCGGAAGTGCACTTGGACTGCGGAAATCGAGGGAGGTTCGGTTGATCGGAAGTATAAATGGACGGCTGAGATTAAACAAGGGAAGAAGAAGGAGAAGAAGGCTGATAAGAGCTATAAATGGACGGCTAAGGTCAAGGGCAAAGATGACGAGTCGCGGACGTACTCTTTTGAAGCATCGACTGTCAGTGCAGGCGAGGGTAGTAAATCAGAGAAGCAACATAAGAAGAAATGTGAGAGTGAGCCACGTGTCGTGGAGATCGAAGAGCCTGCTGCTGATCATGGGGCTGTCGTTTTGAGACAGGTATTTTTACCTTTTGTGTTCTTAGCTCGTTGATTTTGTTTGTGATGTGGGGTCAGTTTTAATTAAATCGCTTTCGCTGATGGTT
>SKCR01029696.1:0-116050 GCA_019454045.1 Zanthoxylum bungeanum | reverse complement strand
AATGAAAACTAAATTCCGTTACGAGTCACTAGGAAAAAATGGGGACCAAATCGGAGTCTTGAAACTCCGGAACAGAGAAAATGAAGTTTTAGTGTTCGTCAGCCCTGAGAGTCTCGATGTGCTGGATGTGAGTCAATACGCTCCAAAGTGCGAGAGCAACTCTGATAGATGAACGCCTCAGTGTCGCGACGCCGAAGGATATGAGTTGTGACGTTCCTAGATCTGATGCTCAGTGTCGTGATGTTGGAGGGTCAGTCACCTGGGCAGTGAGCAATTTCAATATTCAAATCAATCCTAAACACTTCCCATTTTCTCATATCATTTCAATACACCTTAAAACTAATTTTAACATAAAAACCAACCACATCACATGTTATACATCTAACATACATGTATTTTAAATACTTAAATGTATTTGTATGAATCTAATCATAAATCAATTTTAGAATTCCAATAAGAAATATCTCATGAACAATTATAGTTCACCCAAAGGTGGTTAAGTGATTCTAGAATGGTAGCCATAGCAATAAGTTTTAATCTAGAGTTCCAAACTCTTATTACTTGTTTCATGTCTAACAAGAATATTTTTGACCTAATTAACAAGTATTTTGTGTTTATACTTCCAAATCATTCTAAGATGATCTATTAGCCTTATTTCAATTTCAAGCTATGTACTCATGCATCCAACTCACTAATGAAGAACATAGCTTAAGAGAAGTTCAAACTTACCTAGTAAGCTTGATGAAAGATCCAATCTACTTCTTCTTTGTTGAAATGGTTGGAGAACTTTCAAGGATTAACAATCTTGACTCCAAGATCCAATCTTGATTCCAATACAAGCAAGCTTCACTTCAAGATCCAATCTTGATTCTGTAGGGGTTTTAGGGGCAGAATCCAATAACGCAGCGGAAACACGGGAAAATCAAATTTTCTGATTTCAAAACTTTTTCTCGGATTAATTAAATAAACATATTTATTTAATTACCCAATAATAAAATTATGAAATAAAATTCTATAAATCAAATTTATGTGAATTTACCAAATTGCCCTTAAACTTGACATTTTGTTCATTTTAGTCCGAAATTGTTCAAATCAATTTTGGATGATTATAAATCATTTCTAAGATGAATTTAACATGTCCCAAATGTCAAAACACCATAAGCAACAAAAATCCCAATTTTTGCTTCCTTGGCCGAGAGCCTCCTAAAGGGGGGTTGTGCATTTTGTACTTTCATGGTTCAAAACACATCAAGGAAAATCCAATCAACCCAATATTTTACATGCATCATATAAACATCCAAATACACCATATAAATGAAAATCCCCAAATTTGGAAGTGGTCTTAAACCCTAATTTTTCAATTTCTTCAAATTGGACAAATTAGACCAAATTGGTTAAATCCAATACTTCAATCATATTTATTCCATCCAAATAAAGTCTCAACATAATGAAATAACTATAGATCAAATCTAGGTCATTTAAGAGTGGGTCAAAAACTCTAGATTAGCAACAAGGTTCTAAAACCATAAAAGGATGCTTATTACTACACTAGTAACAATCTTCCAACATCATACATGCATTACACCTTCATCAAACTTTCATCCATCAAAAGTAAAAAGAATAAAGAATGGAAAAACTTAAGAACATCACAAGATGTTGCCAAGAACAAGAGGAACAATTTTCTCTCTAATAGCAAGTTGGAAATACTTACATAAATCCAAGCTTTCTTTGATTTTTCCTTTTCTTTCTCTCTAGCTTCTTTTCTTTCTTTTAATGGAGTTTGATAAAGTGTATTAGGTTATACAACCCCTAAATGAAACAAAACAATATATACTTGCTACCAAAATCACCTTGGCCGAATTTGGCTATAGCAAAAACAAGATATATTAATTTCAATTTCATTTGAATTTGATTAAGCCAGCTGATAAAATGATCATTACACTTTAATGATAATTTTCAACAAGTCAACATTGGAAACTAAGTCATTAAAACAAATATCTAAACCATAAGATATTTATATTTTAATTAATTTAATCATTTAACAATTAATTAATTAATTAATTAATTAAATACAAATATATTAAATATATGTATTATATTTACATTAAATAATAAATACATATATACATTTATGATATTAGTTAAATATCTCAATTTGACTATTAATTAATGTGTATTTAAATTAATCAAGTATTAAATGTAAATACACAAAAATTAAGGAAATGACTATCGGGTCCTTAAACATGTATTTTGCGTTTAACCTTTAAACGACTTTATAAATAATCAATATTATTTATAAATGTTGCTCTAGTGCTCTACGAGTATATTTCATTATTGAGACTCTCTAGATTCAGGCAAATCCGTCACGAAATCCAATTTCGTGTCCATAATTTATCCACCCGTAAATTGTGACGATCACGGATAAACTCGCTAAATCATACAGGTCGAGGTCATGGAAAATGTTTAATTCCTCCGTCACAGGTATCCGGATATATCCCAAAGATATAGATGTAAATGTCAAATCTCTATGGGGATTATCCAGTCGACTATTCTATTAGCAATATCAAAAAGAATGTTTAGAACTGGCTTCTAAACTGTACCACGGGCCCATGGTTTTATCTGATTGCTAATCATATGGACTACCTATGCTCTGTTACACAGAACAGACGGATCCTATCTTGATACGCACAGGACACCCTCAGGATCTATCTACACCCAACGAACAGGCGGAGGTCTGATCTTAATAGATCGGTGACGTGACTACCATCTAAGTGTAGAAGATGTCTCATGTGCCCACAGTGGCATCTCAAGTCTAAGAATCACAAGTGCTACTCAACCCGACGAGATTCTTATTGACGTTGGTGTACCATCCATTAAGAATCTTCGGTGAGTCGTTCAGTGTTTATCCGCTATAAACACCTACACGTCTATACTAGTCTCCAAGACTTATGGTTCATTGAGAAACCATTGGAATCATATATTCCAGTATACGACATGTACCGGTCTCAACGGGTTTACTATACTGACCAAGTAGTGTAAACCTTGACCAGGAACTGTCTGAGAATGACAACGTCATGATACAACTCAATGTCAGTTGCGACGCTTTTGTAACTCTACCATGACTAGTCATTCTAAGGTCATTACGTCTTTACCATATTAAAAGATACATTATATTATAGAAACTGCATATATATTCAAAATAATAATGTTTTACAGAAGTATTCATAAAGAAATACAAACGGGAATTGGCGTTGTGAGCACAAACCCCAACAAAAACTCCCACTTGCTCTAGTGCCAATAACAATTGTATCTAATACCCATCGACTCCACGTGTTTATCAAACAACTTCGGAGGTATGGCCTTCGTCAGCGGGTCTGCTATATTATCTTCACTCGGTACCTTGTACACGACAATATCCCCTCGCGACACAATCTCTCGAATGATGTAGTACTTGCGTTCCACATGCTTCGACTTCTGATGCGCCCTCGGTTCATTTGCTTGCGCAATGGCTCAAGTATTGTCATAGTATAATGGAATCGTATTCTTGATACTTGGGACAACTCCTAATTCTGTGACAAAGTTCTTTATCCACACAGCCTCTTTTGCAGCTTCAGAAGCTGCAATATATTCTGCCTCAGTGGTGGAATCTGCTGTCGATCCCTGTTTGGAACTCTTCCAACAAACTGCACCTCCGTTAAGGGTAAATACGAATCTAGATGTAGACTTTCTATCATCGGGATCCGATTGAAAATCAAAATCTGTATACCCGTTAACTTGCAGTTCGTTTCCTCCATAAATTATTAACTTATCCTTAGTACCTTTAAGATACTTGAGGATATGTTTAATGGCCATCCAATGGTCATTACTTGGATTAGACTGATATCTACTAGTTACACTAACAACGAAACTGATATCAGGCCTTGTACATAACATGGCATACATTATGCTACCCAAACACGAAGCATAAGGTTGGTTAGACATTCTAACCTTCTAATCTTCTGTTTGTGGACTCATCTTCTTTGAAAGATGAATCCCATGTCTGAACGGTATGTTTGCTCTCTTACAGTTACCAAAGTTATACCGTTCTAAGATCTTATATATGTACGTAGATTGGGATAACCCAATCAGCCTCATCTGTCTATCTCTATAGAATTTTATCCCTAAAACATAGGAAGCTTCTCCCAGGTCCTTCATGGAGAAATTCTTTCAGAGGTACGCTTTGACGCTTTGTAACATACCTAAATCATTCCCAATGATTAGGATGTAATCAACATATAGGACTAAAAATACGACCATGCTCCCACTGGCCTTCTGATACACACAGGATTCTTCCGAATTCTTGAGAAAACCCGACGATCTAATAATCTCGTCGAATCGAAGATTCCAACTTCGTGAAGCTTGTTTAAGTCCATAAATGGACTTCTTAAGCTTACACACCATACCTGAGTTTTCGCTGGACGCAAAACCTTCCGGTTGTTCCATATAGATTTCTTCATCAAGAAATCCATTCAGAAAAGCCATTTTGACATCCATTTGCCAAATCTCGTAGTCATGATACGCAGCTATAGAAAGCAAAATCCAAATAGACTTAAGCATTGCTACTGGTGAAAAAGTTTCATCGTAGTCGACGCCAGGTCGCTGCGTGTAACATTTTGCAACCAGTCGGGCCTTGTAAGTTTCAACCTTACCGTCAGGCTCACGCTTCCTCTTGTAAACCCATTTACAACCGATAGGAACAATTCCTTCGAGAAGCGGAACCAAGTCTCAAACTTCATTCTCATGCATTGAGTCTAACTCGGATTTCATGGCACTTTGCCATTTCACGGAGTCGATGTCCAACATCGATTCTCTATAGGTGAAATGATCAGTCTCTTCGACTAAGAGAACATCCAGACTCTTTTCTTGTATCAAATACAAGCATTCAGGAGGTCTAGATACCTTTTCTGACCTACGGAGTGTGTCTGTTGAAGGTCCTTCATCTACTTGAACTTCAGGTTCCTCCGTTGGTTCATTGTTTTCAGGTTGGACTTCATCAAGTTAAACTTGTTTATGATTACCACCTTCTGACAAAAATTCTACTTCTAGAAATTTTGCGAAGTGAGCTACGAACACATTTCGATGTTCGGTATCATAGAACAGATATCCCCTCGTATTCGAAGGATATCCGACAAACCTAAAATTTTGCCCTTGAGGTGAAAGCTTATCCTGCTGAGCCACCCTGATATAGGCAGGACAACCCCAAACCTAATGTAACTAAGATTTGGTCTCATACCGAACCATATCTCATACGGTGTCGTAGGAACAGCTTTTGAAGGAATCTTATTCAAAAGATGTGCAGCTGTTAAAAGAGAGTAGCCCCATAAATAATAGGGCAAATCTGTGAAACTCAACATCGATCGGACCATATCCAATAAAGTCTGATTTCTCCTCTCAGACACTCCATTGTGTTATGGAGTACCTGGATGAGTATATTGCGCGAGAATCTCATTCTCCTTCATATAATCCATGAACTCACCACTCATATATTCACCGCCTCGATCAGATCGAAGGCATTTAATATATTGTCCAGTTTGTTTTTCTACTTCATTTCAGAATTCTTTGAACTTTCAAAGGTTTCTGATTTATGTCGCATCAAATACACATAACCGTACCGTGACAAATCATCGGTAAAGGTAATGAAGTACGAATAACCACTGTGAGCAGTCTGACTTAGTGGACCACATACATCAGAATGTACGAGTTCCAGTAAGTTAGCGGTGAGGTGTCCAACACCAGAAAATGAGGCTTTGGTCATCTTACCCTGAATACAGGATTTCACAAGCTGGATAGGATTCAATGGTAAGATCTGGTATCAAACCATTCCTAACCAATTGGGTAAGGCGTTTAACGCCTATGTGATCCAGCCGCATATGCCAAAGTTCAGTATTATTAATTACAGGTAAACTACATTTATTAACTCTAGTATTTAAAATATCTTTTGAAGTTTGCAATGTATAATGACCATGTGGTTTGGACAACAAAGGATCTGAATATTACTTTTATCATATAAATATAAAGAACAATTCTTAATATTAATATAAAAGCCCTCTGTATCTAATACAAAAAATGATATAATATTAGCTACACATCCAGGTACAAAATGACATTCATTTAACAAAAGTGTCTCATTCGGTAATGAGATCTCGCATACTCCCACTGCAAATGCATCCAGTGAGTCTCCACTCCCGAATCGCAACTGCATCTCTCTAGGCTTTAGTTTTCTACTTTCCTTCAACACCTTCAACGAATTGCAAATGTGAATGAGACAAGCAGAATCTAAAATCCAGTTGGATGTAACGGCTTCACAAGCCAAAGATATATCAATAACTGGAAAAATAAATGTACCTGATGTAGATGCTCTCTCCCTCCTTAGCTGGGCGATGTAGTCAGGACAGTTCTTTTTCCAGTGCCCGACTTTGCTGCAGTGATGGCACTTGTCTTCAGAAGCCCTTTTGGGCTTATTTATCTTTGCATGTGGTTGAGGACCGAAACCCTTCTTCTTATTCCCTTTCTTCTTCTTTCCCTTTGGCCAGGCCTGGGAAGAAGCGGAAAGAGAAGTAGGTCTTGGAGGGCGAGTCGGTACTCCCTTCTTAAGGTCCTCCTCCGCCATGAGTAACATCCTATGTAACTCATGGTAGGTACAGATAGTCCCGTTCATGTTGAAATACATCACGAACTGGCGATATGAAGCTGAGAGTGAACCAAGAATGACACTCCCACCGAGAATGTCATTCAGAATGAGATTATGTTGCCTCAGTTGATCGATCATCTGAAGAACATGTGAGCTAACAGCTTGCCCCTCATCCAATCACGCATGGAACAATTCCATTGCGACTTATGAACAATAACTTGTTCTTGGTTCTCAAACGATTGTCTCAATCGCGTCATCATACTATACGCATCTAACATGCCATAGTATTGTTTCTTGAGTCCCGGAGACAGTGAACTAAGGATGTATGATTTAACTCTTAAATCATCATTCTTCCAAGTTTCAAAAACTTGGTGTTCCTCCTCCGTAGCATCCGCACCAACAGTAAGGGGCAACAGACCCTCAAGAACACATCCTAATTTCTCGGAATCGAGGACAATCCTCAAATCCAAGTCCCAGTCAGCGAAGTTCTCAGCGCCTTTTAGTTTTTTCGCATCAAGCATACGCGCAAACTGATTTGTGGATGGTGCCGCCATCGCAAATCTATCATACAGATCACGAAAAACGGTTAGCAAAAATAAAGCAGTTTCATATAATATCATAAGCATAAACTAGATCATTGATTTTTAATCTAAAAATGCCTCTCCCACTAAATCATGCAATACTGTAATCCCCAAATAGAATATAAAGATTTAATAATCAAATTAAATACAAATAGTGAAAAGTGGATCCCGTGAATATATTTCAGCTCACAGCAGAGGCACGGTCTCGCCTATGTATATTCATCAGGTAGACAACTCATTTGTCAATTACTCACCAGTGACTCCTGGGTTCCCGGTCCTGGTCGTTTCTCGTTGTCGCTGCTAAGGCAGGCCCACAAGGAGACGTACCAAGGTTAAACTTGTCAATGATAAACTCAAGTTACTTGCGTAACCCTGACAGCTAGGGCACGTTCAGGATTCCGCTTTCGCTTGAATTTATCTAATATCTGATATACATCCGGTATAAATAAATATCTATCGGCTACATCCTCACAGTAGAGGCACGGTCTCAGATGTAGTCACAAAGAAATATTTATAAACCGTATTGACAAGACGGACCGCATAACATACATCAAATACATAATTACATTAAAACCTTATTAATTAGGGATTTTCCCCTTAGTGTCATACACCCTAATCTAATCAAATTAGATTATAACATGCATGTATAAACTTAAAAACATGATTAAACATTGAATCAAACAAGCTAATCATTTTAGGGGGCCTAGAATCAGACTCGCTCTGATACCATTTTGTAGGGGTTTTAGGGGCAGAATCCGGTAACGCAGCGGAAACACGGGAAAATCAAATTTTCCGATTTCAAAACTTTTTCTCGGATTAATTAATTAAACATATTTATTTAATTACCCAATAATAAAATTATGAAATAAAATTCTATAAATCAAATTTATGTGAATTTACCGAAATGCCCTTACACTTAGCATTTTGTTCATTTTAGTCCGAAATTGTTCAAATCAATTTTGGATGATTCTAAATCATTTCTAAGATGAATTTAACATGTCACAAATGTCAAAACACCAAAAGCAACAAAAATCCCAATTTTTGCTTCCTTGGCCGAGAGCCTCCTAAAGAGGGGGGGGGGGGGGGTTTGTGCATTTTGCACTTTCATGGTTCAAAACACATCAAGGCAAAATCCAATCAACCCAATATTTTACATGCATCATATACACATCCAAATACACCATATAAATGAAAGCCCAAAATTTGGAAGTGGTCTTAAACCCTAATTTTTCAATTTCTTCAAATTGGACAAATTAGACCAAATTGGTTAAATCCAATACTTCAATCATGTTTCTTCCATCCAAATTAAGTCTCAACACAATGAAATAACTACAGATCAAATCTAGTTCATTTAAAAGTGGGTCAACAACTCTAGATTAGCAACAAGGTTCTAAAACCATAAAAGGATGCTTATTACTACACTAGTAACAATCTTCCAACATCATACATGCATTACACCTTCATCAAACTTTCATCCATCAAAAGTACAAAGAATAAAGAATGGAAAAACTTAAGAACATCACAAGATGTTGCCAAGAACAAGAGGAACAATTTTCTCTCTAATAGCAAGTTGGAAATACTTACATAAATCCAAGCTTTCTTTGATTTTTCCTTTTCTTTCTCTCTAGCTTCTTTTCTTTCTTTTCATGGAGTTTGATAAAGTGTATTAGGTTATACAAACCCTAAATGAAACAAAACAATATATACTTGCAACCAAATTCACCTTGGCCGAATTTGGCTATAGCAAAAACAAGATATATTAATTTCAATTTCATTTGAATTTGATTAAGCCAAGTTGATAAAATGATCATTACACTTTAATGATAATTTTCAACAAGTAAAAATGGCAACTAAGTCATTAAAACAAATATCTAAACCTTAAGATATTTATATTTTAATTAATTTAATCATTTAACAATTAATTAATTAATTAATTAAATATATGTATTATATTTACATTAAATATTAAATACATATATACATTTATGATATTAGTCAAATATCTCAATTTGACTATTAATTAATGTGTATTTAAATTAATCAAGTATTAAATGTAAATACATAAAAATTAAGGAAATGACTATCGGGTCCTTAAACATGTATTTTGCGTTTAACCTTTAAACGACTTTATAAATAATCAATATTATTTATAAATGTTGCTCTAGTGCTCTACGAGTATATTTCATTATTGAGACTCTCTAGATTCAGGCATATCCGTCACGAAATCCAATTTCGTGTCCATAATTTATCCACCCGTAAATTATGACGATCACTGATAAACTCGCTGAATCATATAGGTTGAGGTCATGGCAAATGTATAATTCCTCCGTCACAGTTATCCGGATATATCCCAGAGATATAGATGTAAACGTCAAATCTCTATGGGGATTATCCAGTCGACTATTCTATTAGCAATCTCAAAAAGAATGTTTAGAACTGGCTTCTAAACTGTACCACGGGCCCATGGTTTTATCTGATTGCTAATCATATGGACTACCTATGCTCTGTTACACAGAACTGACGGATCCTATCTTGATACGCACAGGACACCCTGAGGATCTATCTACACCCAACGAACAGACAGAGGTCTGATCTTAATAGATCGGTGACGTGACTGCCATCTAAGTGTAGAAGATGTCTCATGTGCCCACAGTGGCATCTCAAGTCTAAGAATCACAAGTGCTACTCAACCCGACGAGATTCTTATTGACGTTGGTGTACCATCCATTAAGAATCTTCGGTGAGTCGTTCAATGTTTATCCGCTATAAACACCTACACATCTATACTAGTCTCCAAGACTTATGTTTCATTGAGAAACCATTGGAATCATATATTCCAGTATACGACATGTACCGGTCTCAACGGGTTTACTATACTGACCAAGTAGTGTAAACCTTGACCAGAAACTGTCTGAGAATGACAACGTCATGATTCAACTCAATGTCAGTTGCGACGCTTTTGCAACTCCACCATGACTAGTCATTCTAAGGTCATTATGTCTTTACCATATTAAAAGATACATTATATTATAGAAACTGCATATATTATTCAAAATAATAATGTGTTACAGAAGTATTCATAAAGAAATACAACCGGGAATTGGCGCCGTGAACACCAACCCAAACAGATTCCTCATTTAAATGTTGTAGAGATCTTCCAAAGCTTCTCTAAACACTTCTCTTTTCCAGGCTAATTTCTCAAAGAATTGTTTGTATTTAGCTTTCTTAAGTTTTTACTATTCTTAATTAAAACCTTCCTAAAACTTGTTATTTATAGCAAAACTTAGGTAATTTTTAATTAATAAAAGTTCTAATCAACTTTTATGTGGGCTTAATCTAATTTGTCCAAATATGTATAATATGTGTGACTAATCTCTTTTGTCTACCACTTTGATTTAATCCAATTAAATCAAGATAAAGATTAGGAAATAGATTAGTTTCAATATTTGCCACTTTGATTTAATCCAATTAATTCAAGCCAAAACCACATATTATTACATACTTATAATTACCGTAATATCCTCAAATGGTAGAGATAATTATGATTTTACAATTACGTCGTTGTGTAATTATTGAATTAATCCAATTAGATCAAACTAAATAATCAATGTTATCTAATAATACTTGATTATCTTGGTTGATAATTATAATATCGAATATTATCTTTAACAAAATTAATCGGCTACCCAAGTGCTCAACGAGTACACTTCATATTGGGACTCTCTAAGTTCAGACACGTTCATCATATAAGCCTATCTAATATCTATGCAATTCGGCCACCTCAAAATTCTCGAAGAACATGAACGACTTTTCTGAGTTATACAAGTCAATGTAATAACATATATTTAACAATCCCTCCGTTGTAGGCTATCCATTTGTGTTTAGGAAATATAGAATACACCGTCAAGTTTCTGAGGGGCGCATCTCATGTCGACATGTCCACGATTCTTCATAACTGATGTGATCCACCCTAGGTGATCAACTTTAGCCAAAGTTTTAAGAATCATGACTTTAATTACATGGATACCTAAACCCCCTATGGTACACATACGGGCTGACAGATCCTATCTTGCTTCACACTTGATTATTGAGTGCGTCGGTCCACACCAAATGAACATCTAGAGACCATACCATAAAAGATTTCTGAAATACATGGCATCAAAGTGTATAGGATCTCACACAAAATCAATGTTATCCTATAGTCAAGGGATTACATATGCTACTCGACTCGAGGAGATTCCTATTGACGGTGTTGTGTACTTACAACTATTAGGAATCACCTGTGAGTCATTCAGTATTCGGTCCTACCAATACCCACATGTCTATACGAGCTTCCAAGATCATGATACATTGGGTTTAAACCATTAGAACTCCATGTGCTAGTCTTCTAAGTTATAGGAATTCGATCGTATTCTAAAACCAACGACTATGAATATATAAACTTTAAGAATAGTTTACAATAGTAATACTTATCCCAATATCAGACCACCTAGTGTCCAGTACTACTACAAGACTATTCTAAGGTCGATGTCATTCTTATCATATCTATACATCAATCTAATATGCATAATGACAATATCATCAATAAGGTATGAAATGAAAAAATAGTCATTTTATTAATAAATAATAAAATGTACAATTCGGACTCGCTCCAAGCACCAACTCCAACAGCATGCTATGCTTACTGTGTGATCTGCCAATGAAATCCGACCAGACTTGTCATATGTCTAGCTGGATATGTTTTATATCTGGCGACCGTATGATCTCGTGGTATATAGGATGGAAAATCAAATGTAATTATGGGAAATGCTTTTCCTCGCGCAGCGGAAACGTCTTAGGCACCGAGATTGACCATGAAAATTTTTAGGCTCTCTCCCTCTCTTAGCCGGATCTGACCAGCCCCTTGGTCTGATATTGTGATTCTGTTTTTAATAATATTTCATCCTCAGAACAGCCCCGAACAACCCATATGCATGGAGTGAACCAAGCTCATTTGCACTTAAGCCCCGCATCGTGAAGCGTGGTTATTTGCGTCTGAACTTTCTATCTGGATTTTATTCATGAGTGTGTCACGATGAAAAAGAGTGTGCATCACGATTCGATCGTCTCTGACTCGCAACACGATAGCGATACTGTCACGACGAGCTGAACCTAAAAGTTTTTACAAGATTTCATTCTTTGGCGCATCGTGCTGGCTTGATCCTGAAAGCTTGTGTGCTGTCTTGAGTGTAATCTTGATGCTATATCCAAGCTCGAAACACAAAACATGCCATGTGTATAAAGAAAAGAAAGAATAAGTAAGTTTGTTCTAACTCTGAATGATCTTCTGAACTATGTCTCGCTACCAATAAAAGGAAGTGTGGGCTTCACTCACAAAACCAAATCCATAAACTCTTTAGAGATTCAAACTAGGTTTTGAAACCAAATCCCCAAACATTTTAGAGATTGAGTTAAGGTTTGTCACACCAAAATTTTTCTTTTTTCTTATTCTTTTTCTTTTTAACACTTGAGAGAAAATAAGAAAAAAATGGCTAGGTTTTTCAAGAATGAATTCTTGTAAATAAAAAACTCATTTTTTCTTTTTATACTTAGGGTTAATGTTTCACAATCAAAACAAAAACCCCAGCAATATTTATCTCAGAAATTCAGCCATCTTTTTTTTTCTACACCTGATATTTGCAATAACCAACTTACTAATTGTCATCACAAGGACAATTAAATGTAATGTTGAAAATGTGTAAAAAATATTAATGAAATGTTGAATGTTTTACAAATCATATTTCAAAAATACATCATTATAATAAATGATATATTAAATAATTTAATATATATACATTAAATTAAATAATTATCTCATAATTATTTATTTAATAAGAACCTTATATTAAATATAATATAAAGTTACATGTGTGATAAAATATATTATTAATCCTAGCAATAATAATACATGTGTATGAGTATATAATTGGACCATCCAATTATATTTAATTTGCTATAGTATATCGAGCTAGCATGGGGACCAAATGGATTTACGGTTCCGAGTTCCAATAATCCCATAATATTAATTAAACTCTTTAACTAAATATTATGAATTATTAACTTCGGGTTATTCCATTAAAAACCTGAAGTTGTACTCTCGTTTGTCGTAGATGGATAATATAAGCCGAACTATGTCGGTGTCCATTGATATAGTCATTGCTTCCGGATTTAAACTTCACGAGTATCTCATAATTAGAGTTAGGTCATAATATCCGTTATACCCCTCTAATTATTTTTACCTTAAGTACCATGGATTCTCTAATGAACGACTTATTCATAACTCTTATGAATATTAATCTTTCTATTCGCAATAGAGAGACTTGAGCACTCTAATCATTCAAGTACCGAATCAACCCTTAAGGAAGATACTCATATACTTCTCATAAGAAGAAGTGGACGCCATATCTATGTAAAACTTCTCCAACTACAAATCAAACTATGTCGCCAACGTACGTAGCTATTGGTCGAAATTGCTACACCAACCTCACCTTTATAACTCAAAGAACATAGCCTGCCATACAGGAGTTCACAGTACATTCATGATTGAAATCAATCCATATATGACCATCTACTATATTGAAATGAAATTCTTATTTAATGGATATTATAAGAAATTCATTTCCATATGGGTTGATGAGTGGTAAATCTATCACTATTTTCCATTCATTTAACCTAATATTTTGTATAGTTTCTTCAGTTTTGTAAATATTTTGATGTGTTTTGTGTTATTTTGTAGATAAATAAAGTTTCAGGACATTCTGGAGGTGATTTGGAGCCAAAAACAGTGAAAATTGGACAAAATGGCATTTTGGTAATTTTTAGTGTCGCGACGCGCAAGCCTTTGGCGTCGCGATGCCTAACGTACGCCTCACCGTGCTAAAGTGCGCCGGGTCCACGTGTAAGAATCTGAGAAGTTTGACTTTGCTAATGTGCGCCGTGCCACGTGTTACCATCACAGCCGATCTACTAACTTGCGATGTGCCAAGTGTCATCATCCTATGGTGCCGACAATCGCCATCGCCAGGTGTCACTCCACGTCACCGCCACATCATCGTCCATATCACTAGTTGACAAAAAATCAAAGTGCCACGTCATCGCCACATTATCATCAACCAATCACAGCGTGCCACGTGTCGCAATCCTACGGTGCCGACAATCCCTTTCGCCACGTCAGCGCCACGTCAGCATAATCATTGAGTGCCAGCCGCCTTGCCATGTGTCACCTTATCACCTTATCCAGAATCACCACCTGTCGAGCTCTCGCCATGCCACGCCGTAAATCACAGGAGTCGCGACGCCAAAGGCTATAGCGTCGCGATGCCGGAGGCCTATCGACGCCTATAAATTCAGCTCAGTTTTCTGATTTCAGATGTACATTCCTCTCTGATTTCTCAGATGTAAATAAGGAGTTTTCTATCTAGTTTCTTTTAATTTCAGTTTTGTAAATAAATTTTAATTACGTTATGAAATAATAGTAATTTACTTTCTTTACTTTTACAGTTTTTACTATTCAACATAAGGAGGTAACTTCCTCCTGCTAGGGTGAAAGGTAATTCTTTTACTATTACTATTTAGATTAATCTCCCTTAAATATAATATATTCACTATTTAAAATATTGACTTAATGAGGATACCGCTATATTGGTCGGTTGGTAATTCATTTTAAATTGGTTTAAATCTGACTAAGTAAGGATACGCCAGATTGGTCGATTGGTAATTGTAGACAACAGAAACTGGACGACGCATGCTGTTCTAGGCTCGCGGCACTAGTTGGGAGTACGGAGTAGCCACGGGGGACTAAACCGGAGAATAATGGAGTCGCCACCCGGTGTGAACCGGGAAAATGAGATTTAAGGCCGCACTCACCCCTCGCAAGGGAAGACCTCAAACCGTTGGGTTCGGAATGGTCCCTTACTTGTGTCACTTGTAATGAAAGGATTTACATAATAATTTAATCAAGTTTAAGTAACATTTATTTCCAAGGATATCATGCTTCTAAATTCACATATTCAAGATAAAACTTACACCTAAATTTACATACATTTCACATCTAAGAGTACATGCTTGGAAGTACATCAAAGGAGCGACGAACATACAACTTCATTGGCATATGTATTCATGCAAAATACCATAGATAACATGCTAAACTAATTCATTCATGCTCAAACACAACCAACTAGTCATGCATAAAACTATAACATACTAAACATCTTAATCATGCATAAGAAAATAAATATCATACTAAACAATTAAATCATGCTCAAACAACCAACTAGTCATGCATAAAACTATAGCATACTAAACATCCTAATCATGCATAAGAAAATAAATATCATACTAAACAATTAAATCATGCTCAAACACAACCAACTAGTCATGCATAATTAAATATCATAACTAACATGCTTTCTAAATTATTAATTCATGCGAAGAAGATAGGTATCGTATGCCCTCAGGTCTAACCTTTTTGCGTCGTCTTTTGGAAGCACGTTTCACGGCCGTCGGAAGGGTTAATGTCCCGCAACTTTTCTGGTTCGCTGGTTCCCCTTTTCCTTCGTTGTCCTGCTGATTTGCTCGCTGTTTTCCCTCCGCTTGGCTGCTGTGTTGCTGCTGTGTTGCTGCTGTCTCTCAGGCCACCGTTCTGGTTGTTTTAGCTACTGTTTTGTGCGTTTTAAGGGGGTTGGGGCTGCTGTTTGTTCGGTTTTTTTGAGGGGTTTCAAAGTGCAGTTTTTGTTCACTGTTTTAGGTGTTTTAGTTACTGTTTTGGGGTATTTTGGGCTGCTGTTTTAGGTGCGTTTTTCGGTGGTTAAGGGGTATAAAATAGTGCAGGTTTTATGGTATTTTCAGGGCTATTTTGAGGGTTAAAGTCGTGGCAAACTTGATCAGGTCAGTAGGGCAGAATGCGGCAGTTTGTGAGCAGTGCAGTGTGCATGTTATGGTTCTGTTTTGGTCGTGCAGTGGGCAGTGCAGTGAGGGGGCTGTTTGGCGTGACTTATGGGGTATGAAGGGGCTGTTTCAGCATAGATTTAAGGCTGTGAAGGGGCTGTTGTATGGGTGTGAATGGCGTGAGCAGTGGGTTGTTTGTTAGGGAGGTGTTTAGACGTGTTTAGGGGCTGTTTATGAGGGGGTAGGCGTGAACTGCAGGGGCAGAATGGGGGCTGTTGTGGGCGTTCTTAAAGGCTTGAGAGGAGAGGACTTTGTGTGCTATTGAAGTGCTAAGTGTTGCTCAATATGTGCTAGGACATTTTGGTTGTGTTTAGGCTTCTTTTATAGGCCAAGTAGGAGAGTGTGGGTGGCTTACAACAAGCTTGTTTCAAGGGAATTGTTCTAGTGGAGAGGTTGGTGGAGGGTTATTTTAATGGAAGTGGAAGGTTGACTTTGGTATGCTTTGTCATTTTTGGGTGGCTATGGGCGTGTGGTTGGCTTGCAAAGGGTGATGGGTATGAGTTTAGTGGGTTAGGTAGGCTTTGTTGGAGGTGGAAGTGAGTTGTACATGTTTTGTGAGTGGAAGTGAGGTGTGCATGTTTTAAGGAATGTTGGTGGCTAGTGATGTGTGGTTGGTAAGATTTTATGTGTATTTGGTTTATTTGGGAGTGATGGGCGTGAGGTGTGGTGTTGGGCATGGGTTTGGTTCTTTTTGGTGGGCTTGGGTATTTGGGCTTGGTGTATGATTTGGTAAGTGACTTATGGGTTCTTGGGCCGAGCATACGCGGAGATCCAACGAGCAAATCGAAGCTAGATAACCAAGTTAATCCAACAATAATTTCAATTTCCAACTTTACCCTTCCGACGTCCGTTTCCTGCAACTTCCATGACATGAAAAGGTAGTGCCTCCTTACGAGACTCGTCATTGGACATGATATGCAAAAATGCAGTGTCTACAGTCGCCCCCACTTTGATGGGACTTGTGTAGTGTGTGACAATGACAATCCTATCAAAGTTACGTGCAATGCATTTTTACTTACCTGGCTCGCCAGCTGTCACCTGGTTCACCTGCTGTGTTGAGTTGATGTGGGCCTCGACCCTGGGACGCATCCCCAGAACTGATGATAATGGTGGCCCATTCCCGAACCGTAACTGTAAGGTAGTCCATTCCCGAACCGTGTAGATGAGGCTTTATTCCTCCGAGCTTTATTCCCGAACTGTAGATGAGGCTTTCTTCCTCCGAGCTTTATTCTGAACTGTGTTCCATTCTTCGTTTACCATTCTCGGCTTGTTCATTCTCGAACTCTGTTCCATTCTCGGATTACCATTCTCGGCTTGTTCATTCTCGAACTCTGATCCATTCTCGGATTTACCATTCTCGGCTTGTTCATTCTCGAACTCTGATCCATTCTCGGATTTACCATTCTCGGCTTGGTTCATTCTCGAACTCTGATCCATTCTCGGATTTACCATTCTCGGCTTGGTTCATTCTCGAACTCTGATCCATTCTCGGATTTACCATTCTCGGCTTTGTTCATTCTCGAACTCTGATCCATTCTCGGATTTACCATTCTCGGCTTTGTTCATTCTCGAACTCTGATCCATTCTCGGATTTACCATTCTCGGCTTTGTTCATTCTCGAACTCTGATCCATTCTCGGATTTACCATTCTCGGCTTGGTTCATTCTCGAACTCTGATCCATTCTCGGATTTGCCATTCTCGGCTTGTTCATTCTTGAACTCTGATCCATTCTCGGATTTACCATTCTCGGCTTGGTTCATTCTCGAACTCTGATCCATTCTCGGATTTACCATTCTCGGCTTGGTTCATTCTTGAACTCTGACCCATTCTCGGATTTACCATTCTCGGCTTTGTTCATTCTCGAACTCTGATCCATTCTCGGATTACCATTCTCGGCTGAACTGATGCTGATGTCGGTGTGGAGCCTCGCTCCCAAGCTGATATGGGCCTCGCCCCCAAGCTGATAAAGATGTGGAGCCTCGCCCCAAGATTGCCGTATCTGGAAAGATTAACTGATACTGTAACGGTTCATTTCAACAATATTGTAATACCTCACTTGAGATAATCATGATAATCAAACATATTTTCGTCCTCAACGAATGCTTCGTGTCAAAACCAGAGAACCTTCAAAGTACTCGTCATACTCAAGTCCACTCTTCTGAATGGGTGATCTGAACTAGACTCCCAGTGTGTGTGTGCTAAGGCTCTTTCGCAGCTTGTTCCTTGAGTAAGCCAACTTGGTGATTTCGCCCCGGAGAATCGAACCAGTGGGTCTAACCAACCTGGATGTCTTAATCACATTCTGTGATTACTTCAGCATACTCAATATGATATGGTCTTCATCTTTTCCTTTCTTTTGTCTCATTTTTTTCATTTTGAAATTTTTTTTTTTTTTCTGACACACCTACCCTTTAAGGTAGCATTTCTCCTCATGGTGGTCCTAATACTCGCCCATGGGTAGCTTCACGCTTATCGGTTATAGGCGGTCTATTTTTCTTTTTCTTTTCATTGTAGAGACTTTTTCTTTGTTTCCAACCATATCATATATCATAGCATCGGTAAACAAGTGTGGACACCCAGGCAAACGGTCATTCACTGACTTACCATCTCTTTGACTAGTCATCTCGTCAACCACTCAGGCTTCCACTGTTGAGATCCTGTAATCAAGTGCTCGTGAGTCTAGCCGAGATCAATCCATTCAGAGTACCGGAAGAGAGTGCGTCTCGCACTTATTGTTTCTATGGTTTCTCCCCGCAGCATACAATGTCATCACCGGACATATGTTTAGCCATCAAGGACTTTATCTCCTTGGGATTCTTCATTTCAACTGCTGGAAACATGGGCTTCGCCCCCTGGAATCCATTCCTGAAACTGATGGGCCTCAACCCTAGGATTGCTTCCCTGAGATTAATACTGATTCTGATTCATTCCTGAGACTGATAATATTGTTGTTGTTTCTGGTTGGCTTGCTTTTGCCGCTTTCTCTTTTCTTCGTTGAAACCTGCAAATACAACATAACAAAATAAATACGTGCATGGATGTGTAGGTATGCAAGTGTAGAGGTCTTCCCTGTTCATGATGAGTTGGATCCTTATTGGGCTCCTTGGTGCCATATGTTTCTGTTCGCCCTTTGCGGGTTCTCTTTCGTTTGAAATCTGCAAAAACAAAATACAACAAGGGATGCAGGTTACGTGTATGCATGTATGCATGAATGAATTTCTTATCCCGTTGGGTTAGGTCTTTTGCCAATTCCTTTGGTGACTGCTCGATCTTTTCTCCCTTAGGCTGAAAACTGCTTTAATCTGTCTTCATCGATTGACTGGGTGAACTTATTCTCTGACAGTCTCACTGCCCTGTTTCCCAATTTCTGAGTAGCTATTCTTCCTTCGAGAATTCCCCGTGTTCTGAGTATTGTTGAATATCATGGTATCGCCAGCTGTCAAATATACTCATATTGTGCAGGTTGAACGAGAGAGACTCAGGCAAGTGAGTGAAATGAACTTCTTTATTATCATGAAAGAGGTTCGAACAAAATCAATGTCTTAAAAAGTAGATTTGCAAATAAACCGGGGAAAATATCTTCTTTGCCTGCAGCATTGTCTTCTTCATCAGCCTATGGTTCTTCATTACTGCCATCTCCTATCCCCATGTAAGAAACTGGGTGGTTGAGAGTTTGGAGGACAAAACTTTCGGGCAGACCGGAGTTGATCATGTAGTTGGGAAGAGGGTTTTTGTATGTGTTGGGTTGTTCTTTTTCAGGGTCGGGTATTTTACGGGTGTCAATGAGGTCTTGGATCTCATGCCTAAGGCGGGTGCAATTGTTGGTATCATGGCCATGTTGCTGGTGGAAGTAACAATAAAGGTTCACGTTTAAGTGTGGCGGTGGAGGATTTGGAAGTGGTTTGCCTTCTAAGGGTTTCAAGAGTCCTTGCCCCTTCAACTTTTCAAACACTTTTGACAAAGGCTTTCCCAAGTTAGAGAAATGCCGGTCCCTGATGGCGGTAACCTCGGCAGTAGCGGGTTTGGTCTCAGAGTGTCCTCCAAAAGTTCTTTTATTCTGGCCATAGAACTTCCTATTCTCAGTTTCCTCTTCTTCAATGTCCATGACAGTTTCCCTCAACTGTCGAAAATCTGTGATCATGGAGGTCATCCTCCTCAGCTTACCATAAATAGAGGGTTTGGTGCCCTTGATTATCATCTTTATCTGGTCTTTCTCTGAGGGTCGAGTCTGCATTTTCAGAAGCTGGCTCCTCCAGCGATCTACATAGTCTTTAAAGCTCTCCTCCGGCCTCTGTTTAATATTCTCCAGATCCCGGAGTGATAGATCTATCTCCAGATCAGTAACATATTGCTTCAGAAAAGCATCAGCTAGTTCCCTCCAGTCTTCCTTAACCTTTTTCTCAAGGCTGTGATACCATACTACGGGTGCCCCCTCGAGCGACATTCCAAACATCTTCTGCACTTGGCGCTGAGATAAGCCAACTGAACTCATGACCGATACAAACTGTCGGAGATGCACTCTTGGATCTCCATTCCCATTGAACTTAGCCATATCGGGCATCTTGAACTGAGCAGGCAACTGTTCTTCGAAAGTCATCGAATCATAGTTTAGTAAGTCTTCGTCTTTACCCTTCATCTTACGGGTAACTGACTCCACCTGGTCACGGAGTTTCTGCAATTCTGCCCGAGACCCAGATACTCTGCATGTTGCATACTCTGCCATATCATCATCAAAAGTGGGGATATCATCCCCCAACCCATTCGGAGGCTCCTCATGCCTCGCGTTTTCAGAATTTCCCCCAGCACGGGGCACAGCCATACCAGTATAGCATAGAGTCAAGGCTTGCAACTGTTCAGTAATTTTGGCGAGATTGTTCTCTAGTTGATCCACGCGGGATATCTCATTTTCTGATCCACTCATGGTTGTTACTGTCTTCTTGGTGAGTCTTTTCCCTTCCCTAACCCAACGGGTATCTATGATGGCTTTTAAAACATAAGGGTTAGCTTGATGCATGTATGCGTGAAGTGCACGAGGTGCATGTGATAGATAACATAATAATTTAAAATTCTCAAAAAAATTGGCTCGTTATTATTTTAGAATCTTTCGGGCTAATTGTCATAGGAGTAAACCCATCCCAGTTTAAATGGCCCAATGAGTTCACATCTCATGGCAAAAGGCCCGACTAAATCCAAATAGTAACGTTCCGAACACAATCATAAAGCGGCTCATTAATCGCTTAGAAGCCTTTGGCCCAATAGCCATGAAATACGTTCTTGTCCCAGTTTAAATGGTCCAACAAGACCATATCCCATGACAAATGGACCAAGTGAATCCAAACGGCAATGTTCCCAAACACAAGCATAGAAGAAAGATGATGCAAACATGACATGATAATTTCTACAAAAATGGCCCATTGACATTTTAGAAGCTTTGGGCCTAATAGTCATAAGATACGAACTCGTCCCAGTTTAAATGGCCCAACAAGTTTGCATTTCTGATAAAAGGTCCAACTGCCTCCAAATGGAAATGGCCCATAAGCACAAGCAATAGTAAATAATTCCTAAAGGTTATAAAAACTAAGGTTCATGTGTAGGTTTCAAGAATGTAAACAAAGGCCCTTATTGACAAAGGATTACCCACAACTAGGACTCCCCATTCAAGGGTTCAAACGACCAAGTGAGTGCACCTTATATGTCAACAAGTTAAGGTATGTGACTAACTGTCAAATGGACTTCCCGTTGTAGATTCCCCAGAGGGAGGGCGGAGCAAGGCTCGCAGTGGATACCCAAGCCCCTTAGGCTCTTATCGCTTGGTGACAGGAATAAACAACGAGTCCTCCAAATTAGTCTATCACATGAGATGATTATCTAGATGCCTTCCAGCTTTTCCTTGTAAAAAGGTAGTGAGTGAAGGAAGACACCAAACATCCCCTAGGAAAATGATTATCTAGGTGCCTTCCAGCTTTTCCTTGTAAAAAGGTAGTGAGTGAAGGAAGACACCAAACATCACCTAGCCCTAACAATGTCTTTGATTAAATTCCTTAAACTTACAGTAAACATGGTTAATTAAAACACAAATCCAACAATTACAAGACATGTTTCGAGGCCGATTCTCTATCCCCAGTGGAGTCGCCAGACTGTAGACAACAGAAACTGGACGACGCATGCTGTTCTAGGCTCGCGGCACTAGTTGGGAGTACGGAGTAGCCACGGGGGACTAAACCGGAGAATAATGGAGTCGCCACCCGGTGTGAACCGGGAAAATGAGATTTAAGGCCGCACTCACCCCTCGCAAGGGAAGACCTCAAACCGTTGGGTTCGGAATGGTCCCTTACTTGTGTCACTTGTAATGAAAGGATTTACATAATAATTTAATCAAGTTTAAGTAACATTTATTTCCAAGGATATCATGCTTCTAAATTCACATATTCAAGATAAAACTTACACCTAAATTTACATACATTTCACATCTAAGAGTACATGCTTGGAAGTACATCAAAGGAGCGACGAACATACAACTTCATTGGCATATTGTATTCATGCAAAATACCATAGATAACATGCTAAACTAATTCATTCATGCTCAAACACAACCAACTAGTCATGCATAAAACTATAACATACTAAACATCTTAATCATGCATAAGAAAATAAATATCATACTAAACAATTAAATCATGCTCAAACAACCAACTAGTCATGCACATAAAAACTATAGCATACTAAACATCCTAATCATGCATAAGAAAATAAATATCATACTAAACAATTAAATCATGCTCAAACACAACCAACTAGTCATGCATAATTAAATATCATAACTAACATGCTTTCTAAATTATTAATTCATGCGAAGAAGATAGGTATCGTATGCCCTCAGGTCTAACTTTTTGCGTCGTCTTTTGGAAGCACGTTTCACGGCCGTCGGAAGGGTTAATGTCCCGCAACTTTTCTGGTTCGCTGGTTCCCCTTTTCCTTCGTTGTCCTGCTGATTTGCTCGCTGTTTTCCCTCCGCTTGGCTGCTGTGTTGCTGCTGTCTCTCAGGCCACCGTTCTGGTTGTTTTAGCTACTGTTTTGTGCGTTTTAAGGGGGTTGGGGCTGCTGTTTGTTCGGTTTTTTTGAGGGGTTTCAAAGTGCAGTTTTTGTTCACTGTTTTAGGTGTTTTAGTTACTGTTTTGGGGTATTTTGGGCTGCTGTTTTAGGTGCGTTTTTCGGTGGTTAAGGGGTATAAAATAGTGCAGGTTTTATGGTATTTTCAGGGCTATTTTGAGGGTTAAAGTCGTGGCAAACTTGATCAGGTCAGTAGGGCAGAATGCGGCAGTTTGTGAGCAGTGCAGTGTGCATGTTATGGTTCTGTTTTGGTCGTGCAGTGGGCAGTGCAGTGAGGGGGCTGTTTGGCGTGACTTATGGGGTATGAAGGGGCTGTTTCAGCATAGATTTAAGGCTGTGAAGGGGCTGTTGTATGGGTGTGAATGGCGTGAGCAGTGGGTTGTTTGTTAGGGAGGTGTTTAGACGTGTTTAGGGGCTGTTTATGAGGGGGTTAGGCGTGAACTGCATGGGCAGAATGGGGGCTGTTGTGGGCGTTCTTAAAGGCTTGAGAGGAGAGGACTTTGTGTGCTATTGAAGTGCTAAGTGTTGCTCAATATGTGCTAGGACATTTTGGTTGTGTTTAGGCTTCTTTTATAGGCCAAGTAGGAGAGTGTGGGTGGCTTACAACAAGCTTGTTTCAAGGGAATTGTTCTAGTGGAGAGGTTGGTGGAGGGTTATTTTAATGGAAGTGGAAGGTTGACTTTGGTATGCTTTGTCATTTTTGGGTGGCTATGGGCGTGTGGTTGGCTTGCAAAGGGTGATGGGTATGAGTTTAGTGGGTTAGGTAGGCTTTGTTGGAGGTGGAAGTGAGTTGTACATGTTTTGTGAGTGGAAGTGAGGTGTGCATGTTTTAAGGAATGTTGGTGGCTAGTGATGTGTGGTTGGTAAGATTTTATGTGTATTTGGTTTATTTGGGAGTGATGGGCGTGAGGTGTGGTGTTGGGCATGGGTTTGGTTCTTTTTGGTGGGCTTGGGTATTTGGGCTTGGTGTATGATTTGGTAAGTGACTTATGGGTTCTCGGGCCGAGCATACGCGGAGATCCAACGAGCAAATCGAAGCTAGATAACCAAGTTAATCCAACAATAATTTCAATTTCCAACTTTACCCTTCCGACGTCCGTTTCCTGCAACTTCCATGACATGAAAAGGTAGTGCCTCCTTACGAGACTCGTCATTGGACATGATATGCAAAAATGCAGTGTCTACAGTAATTAATTTTCTTACCGCCTATATGGCAGGTATATTTTGGTTCCGCCTTTATGGCTGGTTGGACTTAATTTGACTTAATCAGGTTACCGCCTATATTGATGGTTGGTAAAATAATCACAAGTTAATATATTATATTAAGGGAGATATCTAAATAGTAAGTATTAAAAGTTGATCCTTTTACCTTAGCATTTTATTTTATTGTAATTTACTTTTCAGCTTTTACTTTACCGCAATTACTTTTCAGCATTTTTACTTTATGTCTTTTACTTTTAAGTTTTTACTAGCCCTAGTTATGTGTTGTAACTAAATTAGTTATCTAGGGTTGTGATGAACTCTAATATCACCGGTTTATAAGGGTTTATTTTATAGTTTGGGTAATTTAAAGGTTTACTTATTATGTCTTAAGCTTAATACGTCTTGTTAATTGGCCACTAATAAGATTGATCTGGTAAATCTAAAATAAACTTGACAAAGGAATTTTAGGTTTCAACTTTAGACTTAATAGCTCACGATCTTCCTTGAGGATAGATAACCCTTTAATAGATTTCCTTACAGGATAGACATATACATGTCGGGCGGGGGTAGCCATAATTGGAACTTAAACTTAATGAATCCAGGTAATTTGATTGACATAGACATATGGTTCAATTCAGTTATACTGGGTATTTGTGTCTGACCATCGACAAAGACTTTCGCATAATTTAGTGTTCCAGGTTAGTAAATCGATTTATTACTCAAACATGAAATAACCACTTCATCTTTTAAAAGATATTAGAAAGATTCACAACCCTAAATAGTTTCATAATATTGAATTTTCTTAAACCTACTTTCGTGTAATTTTATTCACTTGTTTTTAAATTCAAAATCATCACCATTTCAAATAAATCAATCAACCTGTTAGATACTAGTAATCATTTGACCTCATAAAATTAATAGATTAGGTATTAAGTCCTCGTGGGATCGATACTTTTTATACTACTTGAACGATACGTGCGCTTGCATTATAAGCGTGTGATTACGCACCGGTTATGGGTCAAGTCCTATATGATCATATTATACAAGGTGCCTCCATTCTCATGTCACCACATGAACGATCCCAGATCAAGGTCGTCATACAATTATAGAATGGACCGCAGCTATAGACAAACCGCAAACAAAGTACATGTTTTGCTTACTCTCTATGAACTATTTTATATTACTAACTTCATACTTAAATCCTGTTGTGTATGACACTCATACACTAAGTCTGAAGGCACATGAGTGATCAAGGGTAAACAAAATAATTTACAATATGCGATTTAAATCAAACATTTTGATAAATGAATAATGCATCTTTTATTTCATAACAAATAATTCTGTTTATATTACATGAAGCTCTAGGGTATATATCCCAACAATCCCCAACTTGCACTAGAGAAAATGTGACATGTCAAGTAATCATAGACCCTCTAGGTGACCTTCGAATACTTTAGCCGACAAGGTCTTTGTAAATGGATCAGCTAGGTTCTCTGCAGAACGCTACCAGCAACATCCCCTTAAAGAGATGATATTTCCTCTGTATATGCTTTCCTCTCTTGTGGCTTATTGGTTCTTTGGAATTTACCATTGCACTACTATTATCACAATAAATTGTGAGTGATTTATCTTTGTTTGGAACAACTTCTAGTTCTCCTAAGAATTTATGGTGCCATACTTCTTCCTTAGATGCTTCGCAAGTTGCTACACACTCAACCTCCATGGTAGAGGTCGTAATGCTAGATTGCATTATACTCCTCCATATTGTGGCTCCACCAACTAGGGTGAATATTGATTCAGATGTTGATTTCCCATTATCTACATCCATATGAAAATCCTAATCTGTCATATCCTCTAAGGATCATATCCTCGCCAGATTATACAAGCATATAGTGTCCCGTATTTTTATGATACTTCAAAACATGCCTTATAGTTACCCACTGATCTAATCATGGGTTAGACTAAAAAATATTGACTATTCCCACTACATAACTGATGTCCGGTCTCGTGCATAGCAAAAATATAGCATACATAAGACTTTCAACAGCAGAGGCATGTGAGATATGTCTCACTTCTTCAACTACTTGAGGTATATTAGGAAACTGTTCTTTTGACAAGTGAATTCCATGTCAAAGAGGTAAATTACTTTTCTTGGAATTCAGCATCCAAAAATCACACAACAATCTTGTAGATATAAAATCCCTAAGACACAGCTAACATCTTCTCTTGTGATCCCGAATAATCTGGATCCTAAGTACACAACTCGTCTTTCCCAAATCTTTCATTTGGAATTAGTTAACTAGTTATGAATTTACTTCCTTTAATACTTTTACATCGTTTTCAATGAGTAAAGTATCATTGACATATAATACAAGAAAAATACCTTATCCTGAATGACATGCTCATATACACAAGGCTCATCGGCGTTCGGGTCAAAATTATAAGACTTGATCATCGCATCAAATCTTATTTTCTATGATCAAGATGCTTGCTTTAGTCTATAAATAGACCTTTGCAGCCTGCAAACCTTTTACTCTTGACCTTAGGGAACGAATCTCTCTGGTTGTACAATACATATGCTCTCATCAAGATGACCATTCAAGAATGTTGTCTTGACGTCCATCTGTCATATCTCATATTCATAATATGTGGCAATGGATAGAAGAGTGTGAATATATTTAAGCATGACTACTGGCGAGAAAATCTCCTCGTAGTTGACTTTCTCTTTCTAAGTCTAACATTTGGACACTAACCTAGCTTTGAAGGTCTAAACCTTCCCATCTATTCTTCTTGCAGATTCATTTGCAACCTATAGTTTTACCCCATCAGGTTGACCTATAAGATCCCATACTAAGTTGGAATACACAGACTCCATCTCGAGATTCATGGCCTTAAGCCATTCTTTTTTATCAGGATCATCCATTGCACTATAATAGCTCAATGGATCATCTACATCATTACTGGAGGTGACAACTGTTGCCTATCCAATCCCTAGATAAAGATCAGGTTGTCGCACAATCCTCTTACTACGTATAGGCGGTAGACTCTCCTTATATAACTGCATGTGTCGCTCAGATGTAAAAAATATTACGTTATTGGAATTGTCAACAACTGTTGTTGATGATGCATTGGTCTAACCAGAAAGTAACTCCTCGATTACCAATTTACTACAAGGTATGAATTCTCTCATATAGTCCTCTTTAAGAAATGCAGACACTTTGATCTCTTCTAGACTATAAAAGAATCCACCTATAGTCTCTTTAGGATAACATACAAATAGGCACACCTTAAATGGGGCTCCAACTTTGTAGTCTTGTTCTTCAGCATATGCGCTAGACACCTATATATATGAAAATGTTGCAAACTAGCTTTGCGAATGCTCTATAACTCTAAAGGTGTCTTAGGAATAGACTTAGATGGAATTAAGTTAAGGATATACATTGTTGTTTGTGATGTATACCCTTAAAAACAACTAGGTAATGAAGTGTTAATAAAGATTGATTTCATCATGTCTAGTAGGGTTTGATTTCTCATTTCTGCAACACCATTCTGCTGTGGTGTTCCAGGAGCTATGAGTTGGGATACCATCCCATGCTCAACTAAGAACTCCTCGAATTCATTGTCGAGGTATTCTCTTCCATGATTTGATCATAGCATTTTCATGTCTTTACCTAATTGGTTTTCACCTTAGTAAGATAATCTTTGAACTTTTCAAAGGTACCTGATTTATGTTGTATTAGGTAAACATACATATATCTAGAATAGTCATCAACAAATGTGACGAAATATTCATAATCACTTAGTGATTAATTGGCTCTTAGCCTTTTCCAATAAAAGATTTATTGATTATAGTACCTTCTAGATTAGACTCATAAACTGTTAAGTTACTGTCTTTTAACTGACTTAAAGATCCACTTTCTACTAATCTGTTTATTTTATCAAGGTTAATATGGCCAAGTCTGAGATGCCAAAGATATGTGTTATCGTGAGAAATCATTTACCATTTTATTTTAGGGTTTTCAACCTTATACATCTGAGTGTTGAGTAGTGAGCTATGTTTTAACAGTCTTAACATATACAAGTTATCTCATAGATTCCTTTTCATATTGGTAATCTATTTTGAAATAATAACTATTATTATTAAATAAAATGGAAACCATCATGCAATAGTTTTGAAACATAAATTAAATTTATGTCACAAAATAGAAATAAACAACACTTTGTTTAAATTCAAATAACTTTTATTTGAAAATAGAAAACTGATAACTCCCACTGCTTTTACTGAAACAACATCCCTTGTCCTGACTCTCATGGTAAAGTTACATTTATCAAGGTCTTTCCATATATCAAGTAGTTATACCTTTTATATTCCTAGTATTTCTTTCTTTTCTTTGCAGTTTTGAAAAAATCGACAACACTTGCCTCTCCACTGGGCTTACGAGGATCCATCAGCATGGACTCCAAATGGGTGAGCTCATTTAGCAGTTTTTAAGAGTGAAAATCAACTTGTTCATAACATAGTTGATCGGTGAAATCACTCACGTAACGCAAGTGCACGTATCGCTCAAGTAGTATAAAATGTATCGATCCCACAAGGACTTAATACCTTAGCTATTAATTTATGACGTTAAATGTTTACGAGTATCTAATAGATTGATTGTTGATTGGATGGTGATTTTTGTCTCAAAACAAGTAAATAAAACAGTGTGAAAATGAATTAAAGGAAAATTTAATATTATAAAACTATCTAGGGTTGTGAATCATTCCAGTATCTTTTAAAGATGAAGTGGTTATCTCATGTTTGTGTAATATATCGGTTTATTAACCTGGAAAACGAAAATATGCAGAAGCCTCTGTCGATGGTCAGATGCAAACTCCCAAATAATCCAATTAATCATATGTCTATATTAACCAAGTTACTTGAATTCATTAAGATTAAGTTCCAATTGTGGCTACCTCCGCCCGACAGGTATATGTCTATTCTGGAAGGAAATGTACTTAAGGATCACCATGCCCCAAGGTGAGATCGTGAGTGCTGAAACCTAAAATTCCTTCGTCAAGTTTATTTTAAGTTTACCAAATCAATCTTATTAGTGGCCAGTTAATAAGAAGCATTAAGCTTAAGACTCAATGAATAAACCTCTATATTACCCAAAACATAAAATTACCACTTATAAACCGGTGATATTGGAATTCATCACAACCCTAGATATGGTATTTAGTTACAACACATATCTAGGACTAGTAAAAACTTAAATAAAGAAAATGACATAAAGTAAAACTTGGAAATTAAAAAGGTAAATTAACAATAAAGAAAATGCTGGGGTTAGAGGATCCACTTTTATTACTTCTAATTTAGATATCTCTCTTATTATAATATATAAAATTTGCATGACATTACCAACCGACCATATAGACGGTATCCTTATTAAGTCAAATTTATGATTAATTTCAACCGACCAAAAAGGCGGTATCCAATTTAGTCAAGTTAAAATCAATTTAATTAAGTCCAACCGACCTTAAAGGCGGTATCCCATTAAGTCAGGTTTTAAAATAGTTTATGTATTATAATTAAGGGAGATTAATCTAAATATTAATAATAAAAACTTTACCCTTCACCTCAGTATTGGGGAGTTACCTCCTCATACTGAAAAATAAAATAAAGAAAGAACTATTGCATAAAATAAAAATTAAATACAAGAAAGTTGTAAATTAACAAACAAGATACAATCTTCTTTAGTATTCTTAAGGAAATCTCCAAAAGAAGGTATGAATTGGAATTCTAATTTCGGCCTAAATTTATAGGCAAAATTTGGTGCCACGCGTTGCGACGCCGAATGTTTTGCGTGTCGTGATGCGCCGTTGATTCAACAGGATGATGACATGTGGTTGTCGATAGAATTATTGGCTCGACATCGTGACGCGTGAAGGCTTTCACGTCGTGACACTGATGTAAGCAATGATGTGTAGTATCGGTAGTATTGAGATAATGACACGTGTCCGGTGTATGATAGGAAATGATGTGATGTTGACACGTGGCCGGTGCATGTTAGCAAGTGCGTATGATAGCAAGTTTCTCTGATGTTGACACGTGTCCAGTGTATGTTAGCAAGTGCGTATGATGGCAAGTTTATTTTCATTAGTGACTACAATCATTCCTCATTTCTTGGGTACACATTGCATAGGACTCACCCAAGTGCTGTTAGAGATGGGGTAAATGATACCTGCATCCAACCATTTGATGATTTCTTTCTTTATAACTTCCTTCATGATTGGATTCAGTCTCCGTTGATGATCCACTGTGGCTTTGTACTCGTCGTTCATCAGGAATTTATGCATGCAAAATGATGGAATGATGCCTCGAATATCTGCTGTAGTCCAGCCAATACCTCTATTGTGCTGGCGTAACACTCTCAGCAACTTATCTTCTTGCACCAATGTTAGCGATGAAGAAATAATCACAAGTAAATCAGAAGAGTTTTCCAAGTATGCATACCTGAGATGGATCAGAAGTGGCTTTAGTTCCAACTACAGTGGTTATTAAATCGATGGCTTGATTTGCTCATTTTTCTGTAATTCCAAGCTTTCCACCTGTTGTGTCGATCTGAAGCGAGAGGCTCATTCAAGATAGTTGATGCATTCCTAAATCTCATCATCAAATACTCTATCAGTCATGTTGGTGATACATGCTTCAAGTTTGTCAGTGGAAAGTTGCATTGCATCTGTGTTCTAGATGATACTATCTATTACATCAAGTTCGAAATATTCCTCCACATTTTCATCTTTCGGGAATTTCATTACTTTGAAAACATTGAATGTTACTTATTGGTCCTACACCTTCATGGTTAGTTCACCTTTTTTTACATCAATGATGGTTCGACCTGTTGCTAAGAATGGTGTCCTGATGGGGTAAGTCTTTGTCTTCCTCCATGTCAAGGACAATGAAATCTGCTGGGAAAATGAATTTTTCGACTTTGACAAGCACATCTTCAACTACACCTCTCGAAAATGTGAGTGATCTATCAGCAAGTTGTAGAGTGACTGAGGTGGGCTTTGCTTCTCTAATATGCAGTTTCCTGTAAATAGACAAATGTATTAAGTTAATACTAGCACCTAAATCACACAAAGCCTTACCGAAGTAATGTTATCCTATGGTGCAAGAGATGGTGAAACTGCCATGATCCTTCAAATTTGGGGGGAGCTTCCTCTGAATGATGGCGCTGCATTCTTCTGTCAATGTTACAGTATCGTAATCTCCCAATCTTCGCTTTCGTGATAGAATATCTTTCATGAATTTGACATAGCTGGGCATTTGTTCCAACGCTTCTGCAAATGGAATGTGGATATGCAGCTTTTTGAAGATGTCCAGGAATCGAACAAATTGCTTATCCAGTTTGTGTTTCTGGAGATGCTGTGAAAAAAGGTGGAGGTAGAGTAAATCTTTCTCGATCATTTTCTTTTGCCGTTTTTTCCTCCTTCTGTGGATCTACTTCACTGTTTTCTTTTGGAACTTCCTCAATAGATGCATTGACTCTAACATCTTTATTGATTTCAGTGCCGCTTTTCAAAGTGATGGCTTGACTTTGCTCATTCCCTAGGTTCCTTGGATTTGGTTCTGTGTTGCTAGGAAGGGTACCTTGCGGTTTGTAACTCTGAGCATTGGCCTGTTGTCCCAATTGATTTTCCAGTGCCTTTATAGAAGCTGATTGGCTTTGAAACATAGCATCATATTTGTCTTCTAGATTTTTCATCTAAGCCAACACTTCTGCTATTATTGGTTCTTTTTCATACTCCTGGCCTTTGTTCTGCTGTTGGAATCTGGTTGGTGGATTGTTCCTTTACCCTGAAGTGTTGCTCCATGCAAAATTAAGATGATTCCTCCAACATTGGTTGTAGGTATTGGAATATGGATTGTTTCCCTGTCTGTTGAAATTGCTGACATAGTTCGTAGTCTCATCATATTGGTTGTAAGATTCTGCCTCTACTGCTCCCCTATATGGTGAACTTGTGGATCCAGCATTAACCTTCATGTTAAGAGTTTCCAGACCTTTGCATATCTGATCCAGCTTAGCATTCATTGCTGTGTTGGCTCATACTTCATGGATTCCTACTATTCGTTGGATCATGCTGCTTTCTGTTGGCCATAAGGAATTATTGTTGGCCATTTCTTCAATTAAGTCACAGGCCTGATCTTCTCATTTTACCATTAAAGCTCCTCCAGCAGCAGCATCTATTGTGGTTCTTATTAGTCCATAAATTCCATTGTAGAAGGTTTGGACTTGTAGCCACTTTGTAATTTCATGGTGAGAACATTTTCAGAGCAATTCTTTGTATCTTTCCCAAGCTTCGTAGAGGGATTCTAAGTCATGTTGCACAAATGATGTGATGTAGTTCCTCAGCTTTAATGTTATGGCTGGAGGAAAGTATTTTGCAAGGAATTTGGTGGCGAGAGTGTTCCAAGTTATGATGGAACCTACTGGTAATGAATGGAGCCAAGCCTTAGCTCTATCTTTCAAAGAATATGGGAACACACGCAGACACATTGCTTCTTCTGTCGCTCAGTTGTAATTGAATGTGCCACAAACTTCCAGGAAGTTGCTGATGTGGGCATTAGGATTTTCAGTTGCACTTACCCCAAACTGAACTGATTGCTGAATCATCTGAATACAAGTTTTGATGTCACAAGCATTTTCTGGTAAGGGTGGAAGTACAATGCATGATATGAAGCCGTCAACCACTGGAATTGTTCTGTCTCGAATGGGAATTGGTGGTGCAACTTCCAATGGTTCAGGTTCTTGATTATTCATGTTGATCAGTGCTTCTTGATCTTCTTGCCTTTCCCTTCTCAACTATCTGATTGGTCTTTCAATTTCTGGGTCAATCGGAAGAATTTCAAAGCTTTTGCTTCTTCTCATGTAGTGGCTGAGAACCTGAAACACAAGAAAATAAAAATAATTAGTAAAAATAAATTAGACACAAGTAAAGTATCTAACCTCAAAATTAATAGTAAAAGATAAATAAGTCCCTGACAACGGCGCCAAAAACTTTTTCGGTGGTAAACACACACGTAATGCAAGCACATGTATCGCTCAAGTAGTATAAAATGTATCGATCCCACGAGGACTTAATACATATGCTATCAATTTATGAAGCTAAATGTCTACGAGTATCTAATTGATTTGATTGTTGGTTCGATGGTGATTTTTATCTAAAACCAGTAAATAAAACAAAACAAATGTAGATTTTAAGTTTTAAACAATGATATGAAAATATCCAGGTTGTGAATCCTACCAATATCTTTCTAAGGATGAGTTGATTACCTTATGCTTGTGTAATATCTCGGTTTATTAACCCGGAACACGAAGTTATGCAAAATCCTCTTCCGATGGTCAGATGAAAACACCCAAAGTAACCCAATTAACTATATTCCTATGTTAATTAAGAAACTCCGAATTCATTAAGTTTAAGTTCCAATTATGGCTACCCCCGCCCGACAGGTATATTTCTATCCTGGAAGGAAATCTCTACGGTGAGTATGAGATCGTGAGCTATTGAGTCTATGGCTAAACCTAAAATCCCTTTTCAAAGTTCATTTTAAGATTACCAAATCAATCTTATTAGTGGCCAATTAACAAGAAGCATTAAGAAATAGACTCAATAAATAAACCAATACATTACACAAGACATAAGAAAATTCAACTTATTAAATCATTGATATTGGTTTTCATCACAACCCTAGACAACGTATTTAGTTACGACATATATCTAGGACCACTAAAGACATAAATAAAGAAAACATCATGCAAATAATTGAAAACAAAAAAGGTAAGAACTACAACAATGAAATAAAATATTGGGGGTTTGGGGATCCACTTTTATTATTTAAAATCTAGAAATCTCCCTTATTATAATACATAAATTTACATTATATTACTAACCGACCATATAGGCGGTATCTTGATTAAGTAAGATTTTTAATTAATTCCAACCGACCATAAAGGCGGTATCCAATTAAGTCAGGTTAAAATTAATTTAATTAAGTCCAACCAACCATAAAGGCGGTATCCCATTAAGTCAGGTTTTAAGATAATTTATATATTATAAGGGAGATTAATCTAAATTATAATAATAAAAGCTTCAAATTTACCCCAGCATAAAGAAGTTACCTACTCATGCTTTTAAGAAAAACAAAGAAAGATTAATTACTTAAAATAAAAATTAAATACAAGAAAACTGAAATTAAACAAACAATATACTATATTCTTAGTATTCTAAGGAAATTACCCAGAAGAAAGTATGAATTTTCCTTCTGAATTCAGCTTCAATTTATAGGCTCCAAAATCGCCACGAGTCGGGACGCAACACGCCTGCCGTCGTGATGCATGCTACAGTACTGTACAAGTGTTGGCCGCTCATTAATTATCTCGGCGTCCCGACGCGTTGATTGTTGGCATCGTGACACGGGGTGAAATGATGACATCATGATGACATATGGGATGATGCGTGTCGGCAACAAAATTATTGGTTGCATTTTGTGACGCAGAGGATGTTACGCATCACTAAACGTGAACAGTGTGTCGCAATGCGTGCTACAGTACTGTACAAGTGTCAGCAGCTCAATAATTGTCTCGGCGTCGCGATGCGTTGAGTGATGGCGTCACGACGCGGGGTGAAATACTATCGTCATAATGACGCATGGGATGACGCGTGTCAGTATCAGAATTATTGGTTGCGCGTCGCGACGCAGAGGATGTTGCGCATCGCGACGCGTGAACATAAAATTTCCTATTTTTCCCTTATTGATCCGAATTTCACCGTTTTAGCCTCGATTCAATTCTAGTGAGTTTCAAAACTTTATTTATCTGTAAAATAACACAAAAGACATAAAAATATTCACAGTACTCGAGAAACTATATAAAATATTAAGTAAAAAATGGGCGGTAAATATCGATATATTTTCCGCTTATCAGTATCTTGAGTGTAGACCACACTATCATCCATTCAGAACCGGCTAAGGAATTTACGTCCGGGTTTTCATCCGATATACCAATGGAAAAATAATGCACTTCTAAAGTCCATGTGTATTACATTTTTGAATTTCTAATTTTAAACCATTAAACCAATTAATCTTATTAATTTATTTTCATGCATATCATATTCCAATTTAACTCTTAAATTTCATAAAATCACATTTTATAATTAGAATAATCATGCATCTATTATATGTTATGGCATGTGAAAATACAAGAGTAGGCACTCTAAGCTATATGACATGTTATTCAAACATTTCGAAATAATCATTCATATAACATAAAATAAAATTACATTGACCAGACTTTTATTTTTTCTATACTAATCTAGTTAGTATAAAATATTTCAAGGCATCCCCTGGTCTGCAAGTCTCACTCCATGGAGTGGTGTTGAGTCCTATGCAGCATTAGCTCTCTAAATTACATAAAATATTACAGCTTAAAATTTTTACATAGGAAATAAATTTACAACACTTGTAAAAATTTGGCCTTATGGCCTTATATTCCTAAAACCAAAAATAACGCACAAATAAGAGACAGAAAAATTTACGACCAATGAAATACATTCATCACATGAATCTAAAGCAAACATTCATCACATGAACATTAAAATGCGCATACTCATCACAACATGCATTCCAATAATTTATATCTCATATAAATCATTAAAAATATAAAATTTTTAATTAAAAAGAGAATGGGTAAGAACACTTTTCAACCTCGCTCTTGATGCCAATTGTAGTAAACTGTTTCCCTCACACAGCGGAAATGCCTTAGGCACTAAGATTGACCTTGGAAATCTTTTCTGCTCTCTCCCCATCTTAGCCGAATCTGACCAGCCCCTTGGCCTGATGTTGTGCTTCTGTTTTTAATAATATTTCACCCCGGAATAGCCCACATGCATGGAGTGAACCAAGCTCCTTTGCATTTAAGCCTCGCGTCGCGAAGCATGGTTATTTACATCATGATTGTCAATATCTAAACTTTCTGTCTGGATTTCCTTCATGAGTGTGTCGCGACGTGAAATAGTGTGAGTCGTGATATGATCATCTTCGAGTTACGACACGACAGCCATACCTCCGCGACGCGCAGAGCCTGAAAGTTCCTAGATTTTGTTCTTTGGCTCGTCACGACGCGCTGGCTTGATCTTGAATGCTTGTGTGACGTCTTGAGTGCTATCTTGGTGCTATATCCAAAATCCAAGCACAAAACCTGCCATGTTTATAGAGGAAAGAAAGAATAAGTAAATTTGTTCCAACTCTGAATGATCTTCCGAGCTATGTCTCATTACCAACAAAAATAAATGTCGGCATCATTCAGAAAATAACTTTAGAGATTCAAACAAGATTTTGAAACAAACTCCTTAAACACTTTAGAGATTAAGGTAAGGTTTCTCACACTAGAATTTTTCTTTTCTCTTGTGTTCTTCTTTTTCTTTCAACAATTGAGAGAAAACAAAAACAAATGTGGCTAGGTTTTTCAATAATGAATTCTTGTAAAGAAAAAACTTATTTTTTCTTTTTATACTTATGGTTAATGTTTCACAATCAAAACAAAAACCCTATTAATATTTATCTCATAAATTCAGCGTCCCTTTTTTTTCTACACCTAATATTTGCAACAACCAACTTATTAATTGTCATCATAATGACAATTAAATGTAATGTTGAAAAGGTATAAAAATATTAATTAAATATTGAATTTTTTATAAATCATATTTGAAAAATTCATCATTACAATAAATAATATCAAATAATTTAATATATATATAAATATATATATATTAAATTAAATGATTGTCTCATAATCATTTATTTAATAAAAATCTTATATTAAATATAATATAAGTTACCTAGGTGACAAAATATATTATTAATCTCATTAATAATAATACATGTATCCGAGTATATAATTAGATTAACCAATTATATTTAATTTGTTACAGTATATAGAGTTAGCACGGGGACCAAATGGACCCACGGTTTCGAGCTCTAATAATCTCGGAATATTAATTAAACATTTTAACTAAATATTTCGAATTATTAACTTCAGGTTATTCTACAAGAAATCCGAAGTTGCACTCTTGTTTGCCATAGATTGATAATATAAGCCGAACTACGTCGGTGTCCATCGATATAATCATTACATATAGATTGACCCTTCACGAGTATCTCATAATTAGAGTCGGGTCATAATGATCGTTATATCCCTTTAATTATTTTTACCTTAAGTACCATTGATTATCTAATGAACGATTTATTCATAACTATTATGAATATTAATCTTTCTATTCACAATAGAAAGACTTGAACGCTCAAATCGTTCAATTACTGAATCTACACTTAAGGAAAATACTCATCTACTTCTCATAAGAATGAGTGAACTCCATATCTATATAAAACGTCCCCAACTACACATCAAACCATGTCCCCAAAATACGTAGCTATTGGTCGGGATTGCTACACCAACCTCACCTTTGTAAATCAAAAGGCATAGCCTGTTATGCAGGAGTTCACAATATACTCAGGATTCAGATCAATCCATATATGACCATCACTTCATACAAGGAGCCTTCATTCTCATGTCACCACATGGAAAATCTTGGATCAAGGTCGCCATACAATTATAGAATGGACCGCAGCTATAGATAAATAGCAAACAAACTACCCACTTTGCTTGCTCTCTATGGACTATTTTATATTATTAACTTCAGACTTAAATCTTCTTGTGTATGACACTCATACACTAAGTCTGAAGGCACATGAGTGATCAAGGGTAATCAATATAATTTACAATATTCGATTTAACTCAAACATTTTGATATATGAATAATTCATCTTTTATTTCATAACAAATAATTCTGTTTACATTAAGTGAAGCTTTAGGGCATATATCCCAATAATAATTCTATAGCTGATTCTGAATTACACTGGGAGATGGCCATTTCGTTATGAATATATCCAAAATGCATTTTCATTATATCTGTATTTGCATATAAATATTTCTGCATTTCTGGACTACGCAATATGTCCGGCTTACTTTATTCAAGTTCAGTCGTACATGCACAACTATATCCAGACATGCCTCTCTAAAGCCAGGCCCATCGAATGCATGTTTTAGTGTGTTTTTTGTTATTGTAGTAGTTTATTTAGTGTTACTGGAATCTTTATTATCTCATTATTGTAATCACTTTTACTTACTGTTTGTTATGCTATTTTATCTGTTATTATTTTAATTCTTTATTTCTGAGTTATCCATTACGTCCAGCCAGACTTCCAGAAAGTCCAGCCAAAATTTGAACATTATGTCTGACCTACCATAGCTATGTTCGGCTAGCCTCTCTGAGGCTAGGCCCATGTGATGTTCGCCCATATATATTTCATTATTGTTTTATCGATGTTGTAATAACTTATAGACATTTACTTTATTTATTAGTTTTTTATAATTCATGTATGCGCCTTGTATGCCTTCAAATTGCTTTTGCATGTTCTTGTATTATAAAATGTGAGGATACCTCATTTAAGCATAAATATTATACTAGAATCAGTAAGGGACCATTCTGAACCCAAAAAGGTTTAAGATATGACCTTGTGATGGGTGTAGTGCGGCCTTAAATCATTCCTAGTGTTTTATACTGGGTGGAAACTCCCTTATTCTTCGGTTAGTCCCCCACTCCGTGGGATTATCAATACTCTCTACGGATTACGAGCCCAATAATATAACGGTCACCGACGTCATAGAAATAGCGATAAACCTCACTTCGCTCATACACCTGCCAAATGAAGACTCGAATGGAGCCATCTAAAGACTTATCTTATAGCTGTTATTTTATGCCAATTCAATCTATGGAAATTGCTGGTCTCATATGTCTTCAAAGTTTACAACTCGGGCCTTTAACATATCCACCAAAATATCTATATGGTCTGTTCTGACTAACCATCCATCTATAGAAGAAAAACCATACTATAATGTAACTGTAAACCTCCATTAGAGATTATAGAGATGGGTACTTCGTGTAACGATACTATTGTAGGAAACGACTTTCCTTAGCGGGGCTGAAGTTGCTTGTGTGGGCACCGGCTTCGGAATGGATTTTTAAAATTTTCTTTGCCTTCTCCCTTTATTGTAGTAGCTGAAATCAATCTTTTGATGTCAAACACTTAGATAAACCACTCGATCTTCTGAACTATGACTCGAAACCAACAAACCGAAGTGTGGGCTTCACTCACAAAGATCAAACTCTAAATAATTTAAGGAATTAGGATGTCACAATGGTATTTGGATTTTGGAATTTCGAACACTCTCACAACACTTATGAATGCTTGAACTCTCTCTATTTTCTCTCTTTTGCACTTGTGTGAATGAATGCAAAATGTTAACCTTAGAAGTGACAGAAATGGTAGAGATTATATTCTCTTACACAAGCCAACTAACCTTGTCATCAAGCATCTAATGCTTTCTTGCAATGGCCAACAAAAAAATGTGAATGCCATACCAAAGCATAAGAAATGATAAGTTAAAGACAAGGACTTTGTCATTAAGCATCCAATACTTTCTTTCAATGGCAAACACATAAATGTGGAGGCCATACCAAAGCATAAAAATGGATTAGCTAATGAAAAAACTATTAGGTATATACAAGCCACCTAAAAGACAAAATAAATTGGAGAGCATGGCAAGCTATATGGCTTTGTCTCCAAGGTAAATAAAAATCACTATCTTAATAATGATTAAATTACCTTCAATTATGTTGTAGTAATTATCTCATAATTATTACTAACTTGATTATCTCATCAAGATTTGATTATCTCATAATCAAAGAATTCTAGAAAACATTAAGTTAAACTAATTTAACATAGTTTTCATTTGTGACAATAAATATTATTAATCTCATTAATAATATATAAATATAATGTGAGCATATTATTATACAATCTAATTATATTGGGTTCGCTACAGTTTATTGAGCTAGCACAGAGACCAAATTGACCTACGGTTCTGAGCTCCAATAATTCCAAAATACTAATTAACCTCTTTAATCAAATATTACGAATTATTAACTCCGCGTTATTCCACAAAAAACTCGAAGTTGAACTACCGTTACCGTAGATGGATAAAATAAAACGAACAACTTCGGTGTCCATCGATATAGTCATTACATATGGATATAACCCTTCATGAATATCTCATAAATAGAGTCGGGTCAAAAGTCTGTTAAACCCTTCATGAATATTGATTCTATAATGAACGATTAATTCATAACAATTATGAATATAAAATTTTCTATTCGTCATAGAAAAGTTGAGCGCTCAAATTGTTCAAGTCCTGAATCAACTCTTGAAAAAGATATTCTTCTGCTTCTCGTAAGAATGAGTGAATTCCATATCTATGTAAAATGTTTCCAGCTACACACCGAACCATATCCCTAAAATATGTAGTTATTGGTCGGGACTGCTACACCAACCTCACCATAGTAAATCAAAGGACATAGCATGTCATGCAGGAGTTCGTAATACACTCAAGATTAAGATCGAATCCATATATGACCATCAAGTAGATAAATATGAATTTCTTTGGTTAACAGATATTAAAAGAAATTCATATTTATCTGAGTTCAGTCCTATATGATCTCATCATATAAGGTGCCTTTATTCTCATGTCACTGCATGAACGATCCCAGATCAAGGTCGTCATACAAGTACATAATGGACCGCAGCTGTAGATAAACCACAAACAAAGTACCCTTTTTGTTTGCTCTCTATGGACTATTTAGATTACTAACTTCATACTTAAATCCTCTTGTGCATCAAACAAACACTAAGTCTGAAGGTACAAGAGTAATCAAGGTAAACAAGACAATTGGACAATATGCGATATAAATCAAACAACTTTGATAAAATGAATAATGTATTTAATATTATTACAATAATCAATTCCGTTTTACAATACATGAAGCTTTAGGACATAAATCCTAACAATCTCCCACTTGGACTAGAGCAAATGAGACATGTCATGTAATCCTAAACCCTTTAGGCGACCTTCAAACACTTTAGCCGATAAGGTCTTTGTAAACGGATCAGCCAGTTTATCTGCGGATGGAATCTGTGTGAACAACATCTCCTCTCTGCACTATCTCCCTGATGAGGTGATATTTCATCTCAATATGCTTACCCCTCTTGTGGCTTCTTGGTTCTTTGGAGTTCGCCACTGCACCAGTATTATCGCAATAAAGTGTGAGTGATTTATCCATATCTTGAACAACTTCCAGATCTGCTAAGAACTTACGGAGCCAGACTGTTTCCTTAGCTGCTTCACAAGCTGCTACATATTCAGCCTCAATGATGGAGTCAGCGATATAAGATTATTTTATGCTCCTCTATACTATAGCCTCACCACCTAGGGTGAACACTGATCCAGATGTTGATTTCTTAGAATCGACATATGTCTGAATATCAGAGTCAATATATCCTTTCAGAATCATATCCTGACTTATATATACAAGCATATAATTTCTCGTTCTCCGAAGATACTTGAGAATGTGTTTCACCGCTACCCAATGATCTAATCCTGGGTTAGATTGAAACCTACTGACTACTCCCACTGCAAAATAGATGTCTGGTCTCGTGCCTAACATAGCATACATAAAACTTCCAACTGCTGAACCATGTGATATATGTGTCATCTCCTCAACTCTTTGAGGTGTCTTAGGAGACTGTTCCTTAGACAAATGAATTTCATGCCTGAAAGATAAATTACCTTTCTTGGAATTCTGCATACCAAATCGCACAAGAATCTTGTTGATATAGGATGCTTGAGACATTACTAACAGTCGTTTCTTGCGATCCCGAATGATCTGGATCCCAAGTACATAACTTGCCTCTCCCAAATCTTTCATTTGGAATTGGTTAGCTAGCCAGATTTTCATGTCTGATAATAGCTTTACATCATTCCCAATGAGTAAAATACCATCAACGTATAACACAAGGAAAACCACCTTACCATCAATGATGCGCTTGTAGACACAAGGCTCGTCGATGTTCTGCTCAAAATTATAAGACTTGATCGTAGTATCAAACCTTATGTTCCAAGATATAGATGCTTGCTTAAGTCCATAAATGGACCTTTGCAACTTGCAAACTTTTTTCTCTTGACCTTGGGTAATGAACCCCTCTAGTTGCACCATATAGATACTTTCATCAAGATAGCCATTCGAGAATGCAGTCTTGACATCCATTTTCCAAATCTCATAGTCATAATATGCGGCAATGGAAAAAAGAATCTTGATGGATTTTAGCATGGCTATTGGCGAGAAAGTTTCTTCATAGTCAACTCCCTCCTTTTGGGTATAACCCTTTGCCACTATCCTAGCCTTGAAAGTCTGTACTTTCCCATTTAGTCCTATTTTTCTCTTGTAGATCCACTTGCAACCTATGGGTTTTACTCCATCAGGTTGGTCTACAAGTTCCCAGACTGAGTTAGAGTACATAGACTTCATCTCAAGGTTCATGGCTTTGAGCCATTCCTCTTTATCAGTATCTTTCATTGCACTATGATAGGTCAATGGATCATCTATACCATCATAAGATGCAACAACTTGCACCTCACCATTTCCAAGATAGCATTCAGGTTGTGTCACAACCCTCCCACTACGTATATTTGGTATGGTATCATAATAAACTTGCATCTGACTTTTAGATGTAGAAGGTGTTATGTCTTTGTCAATATTTGACAATGGTGTACTGGTCCTTCCGGCAAGTAACTCCTTAAGTAACACTTTATTTCGAGGTTTGAACTCTCTCATATATTCCTCCTCAAGATATGTAGCATTTTTTGACACAAATACTTTATTATCTTCTAGACTATAAGAGAATCCACCCCTAATTTCCTTAGGATAGCCTACAAATTGGCACACCTATGAATGTGGTTCCAACTTAGTAGTCTTGTTCTTTAGTACATGTGTTGGACACCCCGATATACGGAAATGACGTAAACTAGCTTTACGACCATTCCACAACTCTAAGGGAGTCTTAGGAATAGACTTAGAAGGAACTACATTCAGGATATATATTGTTGTTTACAATGCATACCCCCATATTGAACTAGGTAGAGTGTTATAACTAAACATTGATCTCATCATGTCTAGTAGGGTCCGATTTCTCCTTTCTGCAACACCATTTTGTTGTGGTGTTTTTGGTGATGTGAGCCGTGAAACAATTTTATGCTCAACTAAGAATTCATTGAAATCTATATCAAGGTATTCTCCTCCATGACCTGGTCATAGAATTTTGATGCTTTTACCTAACTTGTTCTCAACCCCAGCATGATACTCTTTGAACTTTTCAAATGTATCTGACTTGTGCTGCATTAGGTAAACATACCCATATCTGGAATAAACATCAATGAAAGTGACGAAGTATTCATAACCACTTCGGGCTTTTACATTCATCAGTCTGTAAATGTCCGAATGTAATAGCTCAAGTGTTTCTTTGGCTCTTATCCCTTTTCCAGTAAAAGGTCTCTTAGTCATTTTGTCTTCTAAACAGGATTCGCAAATAGGTAAAGTACCGAATCTTAACTGATTTAAAACTCCGTTATTAATTAGTCTATCTATCCGGTCAAGGTTAATGTGACCAAGTCTAAGGTGCCATAAATAGGTATCATCATGAGAAATCTTTTTCCGTTTAGTTTTAGATATTTCAATCTTAAACATTTCAGTATTAAGCAGTGATTCATGCATTAACGATCTTAATATAGATTATTCCCGGAGTTTCCCGTGCATATATTTAATCCATTTCTACTAATAATAAATGACTTATTATTAAATGAAATAGAAAAACCACATTCCATAAGTTTTATTATAGAAATCAAATTCCTACGAAAACTATGAATATATAGCACACCATTCAAACATAAATAACTCTTATTAAAATTCAAATTTGAAACTCCCACTACTTTTGCTAAAACAGCATCCTCTGTCCCAACTCTTATGGTAAAGCTACCTTCACCAAGGTCCCTCCATGAGTCAAGTAGCTGCAAAGAACAACAAACATGGTTAGTGGCACCAGAATCAACAATCCATATGGATTTATCATCCTCAACCAAAAGAGACTCAATAACAAGTAAATCGTATTTACCCGTATTCTTATTCTCTTTAAGCTCAGTAAGGTATTTCAGACAATTCTTTTTCCAATGCACCTTGTTGTTCATAATGGAAACATTTTCCTTTGGCATTGGTTCCTTTAGAGCCTTTGTTGCACTCCGATTACCTTTCTTCTTCTTCTTTGCAGATTTAGAAGATTCGGCAACATTTTCCTCGGCATTGGACCTACGATGACCATTCATAATGGACTCATAATTGGTGAGCTCATTTAGCAGTTCAGTCAACGTAAAATTCAACTTATTCATAGAACAATTGCTTTTAAACTGTAGGAAACTCTTCGGAAGGGTTTCCATGATCATTGTCACCTGGCTTTGCACATTGATACGTGCACCATGGGTTTCAGCCATATTAAGATGAGACATCTGTTGGACAATTATGACCCATAGCATCACTATTTGTACAGAACATGGCGTTGTTGTACAAATTAACTATGTGACAAAGAAAATTACTCTTTTATCATTTTGTAATTTGATTACATGGATATATAAATAATAAAAGTCCATATGATTAGTACCAGATTAATAAGATATGAGACAATATTAATCCACTAAGGTTTAATCATTAAATATCCCTAGTCGTAGTATTATCGAGACTAAATATCGATAATGCGGAATAGACTAGTATTACACTTGTGCGCATTATGGAGGCATAATGTCATAGTTCTCATATATTTGGGTATTGGATACTCATGCAAGTGTAATAGGATGTTTAGTTTACCGATGGTACGGAAACAGCTTCGCTCTGGATAAACCCCTCGGAATCCCATTGGTAGTATGACTATGTGTCTATGGGAATCCGAATCAGGGTATGTGTATTTCGTCTTAACCTGAGAATTGCATCGCTAATACTTGCGACAATCAATATACTTTGGTTTTGGTCGTCCGGGGCTTTAACAGGTTTTGTGTACGCCTCTTCTGGGTATACTGAGAATCGTAGTGTATTGGGTGTGATGTCAAGATGGAAGTATCACTTCAGTCATATGGAGATGATGATCACGCAGGGATACAGAACTGGTACTCTTAGTGCTATAGCCATCGGGGAAGTATGACTAGGTCATGACTTTCCGATCATAAAAAGACTAGTTGCTAGTGATCCGATATATGCTTCGTACGGGGCAGACACAACTCCAGCCCCAGGCCTAGCATGTGACATCTGATACTGGATCGTAATGCGCAATACTACGTATAGTACGCCTGACAAAGATCTTGTATTCCGTAGAAGAATATTTCTAGAGAATTGGGTAGGCATGTTGGTTTGCTAGAAGCCAACCATGTATTGTAAATCGGTAAGAACGTGGTACATGGTACGCACGTGAATCGGATAGTCCGATGACCGTATTTACTGCCAACATATGCAGGGATCTCTTGGGTTGCATCACAAAGATTCACCGATGACATTTGACTCAAACAGAATTAATTTGGGATTAGTTATGAGAGGGAAAATTAATCTGGGATTAATTATGACAAGAATTAAACTGAGATTAATTATCAGAGAAAGAATTAATTTAGGATTAATTGCGTCGAGAATTTATCTGGGATTTAATTCGTCGAGAGGAGAGAACGCGATTAATTTAGAATTAATCGGTAAAATAAATTTAATAGTTAAATTATATTTTACTATTTAATTTATTTAATTGGGCTAAAATAATATATTAGATATATTAAATGAAATCAGATTTCAACGCGGAATCAAATTGGATTTTAATTCTAGCGAACGAATTAATTTGTAATTAATTCGTAAGCGACTTTAATAATAATTTTGTGAGGCATAATTATTTAATTAAATTAGATTTAATTACGTAGTGACGGAAAATTCGTTTAATCGGATTAAACGAACCAGGCCTAAATTGTGTTGTATAAGCCAACCAAATTTTAAATTAAATAGGTGGGACCCATGACTTACATCAATTGTCAACAATTGATATAAGTGGTTGGTAATAAAATAAAATGGATTTGATACACCTACGAAGTCCAAATACATAACACAATTAATTAATGAATTTTTGGAATTTATTAATTTCTCTCTCTTTGGCCGAACAAAAAAAAAAGTGGCCATTGTTTTTAAAATGTGTGGCTTCTCTTTTTCTTTTTTATTTTGGCCTCTGATTCAAGATTGAAAAAGCAACACTTTGCTTTTTCTTTGAAAAACGAAAAGGGCATTTGGCCTCTGCTTCTTTTAGTATGCCGAAAAGTAATTTTGTTTTTTCTTCTTCAATATGGCCGAATAAAAAGAGCAAATCGCTCTCTGGGTTGGTGAATTGGCTTTTGCTTTTGAAGATGGCCGAATGGCCTCTGCTTCTTTGATTGAGCCGATTGCCTCTCTTCATAGAGCAAATTTGCTTTTCCTTGGGAGATCAAATTTATTCTATTTGTTCTTGCTAGCACATATAGGAGTCAAATGATTGTGATAGGAATACTCACCCATGAGCTTGGAAGCTTCAACATCCATAAAAGTTTTGAACTCAAGCCGATCAATGTAAGTCCTCCGTAACTTATTTTTGATTTTATTCACAGACGAATCACGCTTAGAGATCCCCTGGCATGTCTAGGACACTAACAATTGTATCAGAGCGAGATCTAAGCATGATTTAATTTATAGGGTTTATAGACTTTATTTGGGGATTTTGTGCTTGGAGCTTGATTTTTCCTAAATTGAGTGTTTGGTTGAGTTTATGTGATGTTGAATTGGATTTGTGCATCATTGATTTTGTGAAAAATTGATTAGATTAATTTTCCCTAAAATCCATGCTTGGCCGAAAATTACCATAGGATTGCTCATGGTTATTTTTTGAATTAGACAATTGGATATGTTGATTCACATGAAATTGAATGTTAATTGTTGATTTAATTAGATTGAAATCAAAATTGGATGTTAATTTCATGTATTGCCGTGAGTGTGGAGCATGTTGGAATGGATTGATTGTGCTTTAATTTGTGTTGGACATGAATTAGATGTTAAGCATGATTAATTAGATTAAATAGTGTTTTGGAAATACTAGATTAATTAATTAATTATGTTAATTACACTTCAATTGAATTAATGTGTAATTTGGAATGATATATTAATTTAATTTGTTGTAATTGGGCTAATGGGCTTGGTTGGGCCAAATTTTAGTCTTGGATTATATTTGGGCCTAAATTATTTCCATAAAGTCCAAAATATGACAATTGATTATATGGCATAGGGTGATTCCTAAATGGGCCAAGGCTTTTGGGTTTGATCCATAATGGCCAAAGCCTACGCCTAAAGAATTAATTGAAAGCCCATTGGACTTTAATTGAATAGTATTGGATACTAATTGGGCCTTTGAGACCCATCAAGATTGGATTTGAAATCTAAGTCTTTAAGACACATAAATAAGTATAATTATTTAATTTGGAATTAAGTATGAATTAGTATCGGATACAATTTAAATTGGATTTAAAATTGTAGTTCGATATAATTCAAGAATACTTACTTTGAGTATTTATTCTTAAACGAGTTTGACTCGCGCAAATCAAATCGTTGTTTGAACATTTGATGGTCATTAATTCAATTGTGTGAATACTTGGATGTATGAATGAATAATGAATATCAGATGGATATTAGAAGGGTGGGGGTAATTTTGGAAATTGTTGTAATAAATTTAGAATTTATTAAACTGGACCTGCGTGTCCAGCCTATTACCTCTTTTCTCATTGTATTTCTGTTCTCACCAATTCCCCTCAATGTAAATGAGGTTTCTTTAGAAGTATTATGTAATTGGGTAGAAGTATGAATAGTGCTAGCGGGAGAGATGAAATGAAGCGATTTGTTCTAGAAACAATTTGTTATATATCCATCCGTATATCATTATTATTTTATTCCCGCCTTATTATGCTTTTAGAATGCATGCTTAATTGTGTATGATGAGACCTAAATAAAGATACTAAATTGGTTGCCAAATCGCGACAAAAACACTCATTTTATATTAAGCGTTTTTCCTTCCATTGAGTAATTCTCTCTCAAGATCCAAGATTGGCATTGGTTTGTTGGCAAAAGTCAAGACCTATGTCCATCGCGGATGTGTTTGAATCACGAAAGCTTGTTCCATATCATACGTCTTGGGCAAGTTGTGATTTGTTGGCCAAAGTCAAGGTCACTTCTTGTTCATCGACCTCGATTACGAAGCTTTCCCACTATCAATGGGTCACGCTTAACTGGTTTCATTAAGCTTGTTGAGCCAAAGCCAAGGCTTAGTTGATTCAGAGGAAAAATGTTAGGAAATATATTGGATATATTGGCATATATTGGATATATGTTTCGGACTTGGAGGTCCACCTACTGGATTTAGGAATTGGATGAGATCCAATTGATCTTAGAGATCTACCTAGTTAAGTTTCATACAACTTGTTGGTCAAAGTCAAGGTTGTGTGTTATTTAACGAGATCCTAGCCCACTAGGAAACTAGGTTTCCCGAGTACTCCACAGAGGGTTAGTTTCTCGTCAAAAAATAGTGGGAGCCAAGTATTAAATTTACAATTTCGTTTAAATACTTGCTGATACGCGCTCATTTTATTTTTCGTCATTAATTATTAAATATATTAGTCGAACTAATATTCAATTATTGTTTTAATTTAACAGTTGGACTGTATTCAAACTAATTCATTCGTAGTTGGTTATATAATTGGATTATAGTAATCAATACATTTGAATGTAACCAATCAATTGTAGTTGATTATATAGTTAGACTATAGTAATCATTATATTTAATTGTACCCAAAATCGTTGATTAGATAGTTGGACTATAGCAATCAAGATGGCTGAAAGATTAGCGTTTAGAACATAATCCTGGGTGAAAATATATTTAAACGACTCTAATTTTCAGATTGGGAATAGAACTTCAAGATAGTCCCGGGAGCTGAGAAGTTATTCTATTTGATAGAGAAACCTCTCAAGCATGAGCCCGGAGTTGAGCGAATAGTAGAGCATGAGCTTATGAAGACTCATTGTGATGATAACTTTAGTGCTCAATCCGTTATGCACAGCCAGAACTTCTTAAAAGAACATATCCCACATTGTCTGCCCAATTGTGGCAAATGGGGTCACTAGAAGTGTGACTGCCGTATGGACAAGGCATACATGAAGGAAGTGAAGGCGGGACAAGGCTCCGGCTTCAAGTATGTTTGTTATAAATATGTTCACTATTGGTTTTAAAATTAGATTTTTGATACTAGATGTGGTACAGGAATATATGTACTGATGTGCGGGATCTGCTAATTAGCAGGATACTGGCTTCAGATGAAATCGACCTATAAGTCGGAAACAGGACGTGAGTCATTATTTTAACCGTAGAAACCTAAGTTTTGGAACTGCCCTTTGGGCATGTACTTAAATTAGGAGATTGTTAGAATGTACCTAGTTTGACTAGGAACATTATCTCTGTATCTAGTTTAACCCGTTGCGGGTATACCTTTATATTCCGAAACACCGGATGTTTTGTTTATAAATCTGATATCGAGATATATACATTAGATGTAAATAATGGTCTTTATATTTTGAATATAACAGAATCTCAAACATATAACATAACAAACAAATAGCTCAAATTAAGTAAATCAAATGAGACTTATTTGTGGCATTGTCATCTGGGATGCATTAACAAGATTCGTATATCCACACTTTCGAAGAGTGGATACTTGGACGGATCTGATTCTAATTCAAATGATGTCTACGAATCTTGTTTATTAGGCAAAGTGCCTAAAACACCTTTTACTTGGTAAACGTGTAAGTGCCACCGATCTGTTAGCCCTCGTTCATAGTGACGTAAGTGGGCCCATATCTAGTCAGGCTAGAGACAGATTTGAATACTTCGTAACCATTACGGATGTGGCATCGCGTTACGGTTATGTTTATCTTATGAAACACAAGTCAGAAACTTTTGAGTAATTCAAAAAGTTTCGACACGAAGTAAGAAAACAGACCGATAAAAGTATTAAAAACATTATGGTCGGACCATAGTGTAAAATACTTATACATATAAGTTTCAAGATTACATGAAAGAGTATGGTATTCTTTCACCGTGGACTCCTCACGGGACACCTCAATTTGACGGTGTTTCCGAGCAGAGAAATCGAACTTTGTTGGACATGGTAAGGTTGATGATGAGTCGCTCTGAGCTACCAATTTCCTTCCGAGGATACACACTAAATAGTGCAATACTTATTTTGAATAAGGTTCCATGAAAATCTGTTAAACAGACTTCATATTAGATATGAACAGGAAAGAAATCGAGTTTCTCATTCCTGAAGATTTGGGAATGCTGGGCATATGTTTTGATGGTACCAAACTAGAACCCAAATCAGATAAGTGCCTATTTGTAGGTTGTCCTAGGGAAACCAAAGTATAGTACTTATACAACTCACAAGAGAACAATGTAATTGTTGCTCTCCATGCGGTTTTCCTAAGAGGAATTCATATATGTAGTGGTAAGTGGGAGGAAAGTAAGACTCGATGAAAATCGGAGTAATACTGTTCCAGGCACCGAGTCCTCACGGAACACAAACAGTTCATCAGGGATGAAACTATACCATAATCTTCGAATACACATGAACCGCGTAGGTCAGAGAGAGACAGAAAACAACCTGTGAGGTATGGGTTTCTGATCTCACCTCATGTAGATATCAATCTTATTGAGGAATATGGACCGACTACGTATAAGCTTTGAAAATGAGTTCCAAACTCTTGGGTGAGTTTCCCTATCACCTTGTTCAACTCCGTTAAGTGCTAGCTTGAGTGAAATATTGAAACAAAATTTCATAATGGGAGAGAGAAGTAATCGGCAATGGAGGAAGGAGAGGGAGAGAGTTGTGTTGACTTCCAAAGTTGGTAGTTATGTGAGATTAATGAATCCAATTCACTATTCCAACTACTTCCATCACATGTCAAAATTTAGTGGGCTTACACAACACAATTTGGGCCCGGGTTCGTTCAATCCGATTAAACGAATTTTTCGTCGTGACATTATTAAATCCAATTTAATTAAATAATAATGCCTAGCAAAATTATTACGATAGTCGCTTACGAATTAATTCCAAATCAATTCATTCGCCCGAATTAAAATACAATTTTAATTTCCCATTGAAATCCAATTTCAATTAATCTATCCGATATATTATTTAATCGATTAATTCAAAATTAATCACGTTCTCTCTTCTAGACGAATTTAATCCTAGATAAATTCTTGCCGAAATTAATCCCAGATTAATTTTGTTCGAGTCAAATGTCATTGGTGAATCTTTGGGAAGCGACCCAAGAGATTTCTGGATATGTTGGCAGTAAATATGGTCATCGGACTATCTGTACACATACGTACCCCGTACCACGTTCTTATCGATTTACAAGACATGGTTGGCTTTTAGCAAAGCACCGTGCCTACCAAATTCTCCAAAAATATTCAACGAGGAATATATAATCTCTATCAGGCGTAGTATACAAAATATTACGTAATACGATCCAGTATCGGATGTCACATGCTAGGCCTAGGGTTGGAATTGTGTCTGCCTCGTACGAAGCATATATCGGATCACTAGCAACTAGTCTATGTAATCAGATAATCATGACCTAGTCATACTATCCCGATAGCTACAGTATTTAAGAGTACTAGTTCTGTATCGTGTGTGATCATCATCTTCATATGACTGAAGTGATACTCCCATCTTGAAATCACACCTAATACACTACGATTCTCAGTAAACCCAGCAAAGGCATACACAAAACCTGTTAAAGCTCCGGACGACCAAAACCAAAGCAAACTGATTGTCGCAAGTATTAGCGATGCAATCCTCAGGTTAAAAATCACATACACCTACCCTGATTCGGATTCGGATTGCCATAGACACATAGTCATACTACCAATGGGATTCCGATGGGTCTATCCAGAGCGAAGCTGTTCCCGGTCCAACGGCTAACAGAACCTCTTATCACACTTGCATAAGTATCCAATACTTAAATATATGGGAACTATGTCGTTAAGCTTCCATAACGTGCACAGGTGTAATACTAGTCTATTCCGCATTATCGATGTCCAGTCTCGATAATACTACGACTAGGGATATTTAATTATCAAACCGTTCGCGGATTAATATTGTCCCATATCTTATTAATCCGGTTTAACCATATGGACTTTTATCATTTATATATCCAAGTAATCCAATTACAAAATGATAAAATAGCAATTTCCTTTGTCACATAGTTAATTTGTGCAAAAACACCATGTCTTTTATAAATAGTGATGTTATGGGTCATAATTGTCCAACAATCTCCCACTTGGCTCATAGCCAATCACTCAAGTATCTAACATCTGAACTATGTACATGTCGCTCAAACTTTTACTGAGAAATAAATTCCTTTAGCGAATCTGCAATGTTGTCATCTGAAGCGATCTTTTTGATCTTCACATCGCCACGATTTATGATCTCACGAATCAGTTGGAAACATCGAAGTACATGCTTGGTTCGTTGATGAGACCACAGTTCCTTAGCCTGTGCTATAGCCCCGTTATTATCACAATACAAAGGTACGGGCTCAGCTGTTAACAGAACTACTCCTAATCCAATTAGGAATTTATGGATCCAAACTACTTCTTTTGCTGCCTCAGCTACAACAATATATTCCGCTTCCGTTGTTGAATCAGCAACAATATCTTGCTTGGAAGATTTCCATATCACTGCTCCGTTGTTCAAACCAAATATGTACCCCGATTGCGACTTATAGTCGTCTTTATCGGTTTGAAAACTTGCATCGGTGAACCCAGTCACCTCAAGTTCTCCTTCCCCATAGACTAAGAAAGCATCCTTAGTTCGTCTAAGATACTTAAGGATGTTCTTAACAGTAATCCAGTGACTATCACCTGGATTGGCCTGATAACGACTACACATGCTCAAACCATACAAGACATCAGGTCACGTACATATCATGGCATACATGATCGATTCGACTGCGGAAGCATACGAGATCTGACTCATTGCATCTCTCTCATCTTGAGTTTTAGGACACATGTCCTTAGATAGAGAGACGCCATGTGACACTGGAAGCAGCCCCCTCTTAGACTGATCCATGTTGAATCTCTTCAACACGTTGTCAATGTACGATCTCTGGGAGAGTCCAAGTAGCTTTTTAGATCTATCCCGGTAGATCCTTATTCCCAAAATAAAGGCAGCTTCTCCCAGGTCTTTCCTGGAGAATTTTAATGAAAGCCAAGCTTTCACCGATTGTAGCATAGGAATGTCATTCCCTAAATGCAATACATCATCAACATATAGGACAATGAATGTCAGTGCGCTCCTACTAACTTTCTTATATACACAAGAATCATCTTCGTTTTGAATGAAACAATATTCTTTTATAATCTCATCAAAACATTGGTTCAAGAACGCGATGCTTGCTTCAATCTATAAATGGATCGATTTAACTTGCAAACCTTGTTTGCATGTTTTGGCACGACAAAACCATCAAGTTGTTGCATATAAACATCCTTTAAAAGGTTTCCATTAAAGAAAGCGGTTTTGACATCCATCTGCCATATTTCATAATGGAAATATGCAGCAATAACAAGCATTATCCGAATGGATTTAATCATGGCAACTGGTGAAAAGGTTTCATCGTAATCGATACCATGTCGTTGACGATACCCTTTCGCTACAAGCCTAGCTTTGTATATTTGTATGTTTCCGTCCATGTCTGTCTTCCTTTTGAAGACAAATTTACAACCAATAGGCTTAATGCCTTCTGGTGCATCAACCAGTGGCCAAACTTGGTTGGTATACATGGAATCCATTTCGGACTTCATGGCTTCCTGCCATAAAGTGGAGTCGATATCTTATATCGCTTCCTCATACGTAGCTGGTTCATCTTCCTCAATAAGATTAATAACTACATGAGGTGAGATCAGAAACACATACCTCTCAGGTTATTTTCTGACTCTCTCTGATATCTTAGGCACTTACTTGATTTGGGTTCTAGTTTAGTACCATCCAAACGTTTAACATATGCCCAGTATCCCCAAATCTTCAGGAATGAGAAACTCGGTTTCTTTCCTGTCCATATTTCATATGGAGTCTATCCAACAGACTTTGACAGTGCTTATTCAAAATAAGTTTTGCACTGTTTAATGCGTATCCCCAAAAGGAAATCGATAGCTCAGGGTGACTCATCATTGACCTTACCATGTCCAATAAAGTTCGGTTTCTCCGTTCGGACACACCGTTAAATTGAGGTGTTCCCGGAGGAGTCCACTGTGAAAGAATACCATATTCTTTTGAGTAATTTTGAAACTCATTGCTCAAGTATTCTCCACCACGGTCTGACGGTAATGTTTTAATACTTTTGATGGTCTGTTTTTCTACTTCGTGTCGAAACTCTTTGAATTTCTCAAAAGTTTCCGACTTTTGTCTCATAAGATACACATAACCATAACGCGATGAATCATCCGTAAAGGTTACGAAGTATTCATATCCACCTCTAGCCTGGCTAGACATGGGCCCGCATACGTCACTATGAACTTTGGCTAACAGGTCGGTGGCACGTACACCTTTACCACTAAAAGGTGTTTTAGGCATTTTGCCTAATAAACAGGATTCACAGACGTCATATGAATCGGGATCAAATCCGTCCAAGTATCCACTCTTCGAAAGTGTGGATATACAAATCTTGTTAATGTATCCTAGACGACAATGCCACATATAAGTTTCATCTGTTTTACTCAATTTGAGCCTTTTGTTTGTCATGTTATATGTTTGAGATTCATTTATATTCAAAATATAAAGACCATTATTAACATCTGTGGTACATATCAAAATGTCATCTTTATATACAAAACACCCAGTGTTCCGGAATACAAAGGTATACCCGCATCGGGTTAAACTAGATATATAGATGATGTTTCTAGTCAAACTAGGTACAAAATAACAGTCACCTAATGTAATTACATGCCCCGAGGGCAGGTTCAAAACATAGGTCCCAACGGCCAAAACAGCGACTCTCGTCCCATTTCCGACTCGTAGGTCGATCTCTCCTGAAGCCAGTCTCTTACTAATCTGTAGATCATGCACATTAGTACATATGTGAGTACCACATCCAGAATCAAAAATCCAATTTTTAAAACCAGTAGTGGACATGTTTATTTCAATAACAAACATATCTGAAGCTGAAGCCTTGCCCGCCTTCACTTCCATCATGTGCGCCTTGTACTCACGGTTGTCACGCTTCCAGTGACCCCGTTTGCCACAGTGTAGGCAGACATCTTGGGATTTTTCCATAGTCTTCCCAGAAGACTGTGATGATTTGGCCTTGCCCTTTTTCTTCTTTTTCTTCACACCCCCAGAAGCCTTCGGACAAGCCTTGGCCTTCTGGGATGTCGAAGTAAGATGCGCCTCGCACTTCTTGCCATTCAAAAGCTCTAGCTCTGCCTCTTTCAGTATCGCCATTAACTCTCCAAGAGTATTTTATTGGTTCATCATATTATAGTTCATGATGAACCCGCCCCAGCAATCGGGCAGAGACTGTAAGATCAAATCTATGGAAGTCTCGGCCTCGAAGGTTATGCCCAGCTGACCTAGCTGTTCGATGTCAACAATCATCTGCGACACATAGTGCTCGCCAGATGTATCCTCTGACATACGCGAGTGAAAGAGCTTCTTTTGCAATTCATACTTCTGAGAACTAAGGTTAGATCTGTGATGGTACTTCAATTTCAACATCATGTTATAAGGATCCAATCCTTTGTTTTGACGAAGAAATTGAGGAGTCATTGCAGCAAGCATGATGGATTGAGTAGTAAAGTTATCATCACGATGAGTCTTCCAAAGCTCATGCTCTACTGTTTACTCAACTCCGGACTCAGGCCTGAGAGGTCTCTCTATCAAATTGAGTAACTTCTCAGCCCCCAGGACTATCCTAAGGTTCATCTCCCAATCTGGAAAATTGGCGCCGTTAAAGACATTGTCGCCCATGATTATGTCTCTAAAGCTAATCTTTCCAGCCATCTCGATTGCTATAGTCCAACTATCCAATTAGTGATTTCGGGTACACTCAAAATACAATGGTTACTATAGTCCAACTATATAACCAACTACAAATGGAGTAGTGTCTTGTACAGTCTAACTGTTCAAAGAAAGCAATAAAAGATATTAGTCCAACTAATATATATATAACATGATATAATAATAAAATAACGCGTATTAAACGAAATTGTAAATTTAATACTGGTCTCCCACTATTTTTTGGCGAGCCTCTAACCCTCTGTTGAGTACTTAGGAATCCCAGTTTCCTAGTGGGCTAGGATCCCGGTAAATAACACATAACCTTGACTTTGGCCAACAAGCTGTATGAAACTTAACTAGGTAGATCTCTAAGATCAATTGGATCCCATCCAATTCCTAGATCCGGTAGGTGGACCTCCAAGTCCAAAACATATATCCAATATATTTCCTAACCTTTTCCTCTGAATCAACTAAGCCTTGGCTTTGGCTCAACAAGCTTAATGATTCCAGTTAAGCGTGACCCATTGACAGTGGGAAAGTTTCGTAATCCACGTCGATGTACAGAAGTGACCTTGACTTTGGCCAACAAGTCACAACTGCCCAAGACATGCGATGTATAACAAAGCTTTCATGGTTCAATCACATCCGCGATGGACAATAATCTTGACTTTGGCCAATAAATCAAAGTCAATCTTGGATCTTGAGAGAGAACCACTCAATGGAAGGAAAACGCTTAATATTAAAGTGAGGGTTTTTCGTAAATTGGCAACCAATTTATTATCTTTGATTAGGTCTCATCATTCACTCTTAAACATGCATTCTAAAAGCATAATAAGGCGCGATAAATAATTAATGATATGCGGATGGATATATAATACAATTTATTCCTAGAACAAATCTCTCTTTTTCCTCTCTCCCGCTAGCACTTTACATTCTTCTACCCAATTACATAATACATAAAGAAACCTCATTTACATTGAGGGGAATTGGTGAGAAGAGAAATACAAAGAGAATAGGAGGTGAAAGGCTGAACACGTAGGTCCAATTTAAATAAATACCATATTTACAACAATTTCCAAAATTGCCCCCACCCAACTAATATCCATCCGATATACATTATTCATACAAATACATCCAAGTATTCACACAAAGCATATTGTTCAATCAATCTAATACAATTAATTAATCTTCAATTAATGACCATCCAATGTTCATACAACAATTTGATTTGCGCGAGTCCAACTCGTTTAAGAATATATACTCAAAGTAAGCATTCTTGAATTATATCGAACTATAACTTTAAATCCAATTTAAATCGTATCCAATACTAATTCATGTTTAATTCCAAATTAAACAATTACACTTATTTTAGTGCGTTTTAGACTTGGATTCCAAATCCAATCCAAATGGGTCTCAAAGGCCCAATTAGTATCCAATACTATTTCAATCAAGTCCGATGGGCTTTCAATTGATTTTTTAGGCATGGACTTTGGCCATTATGGATCCAACCCAAAATGCCAAGGCCCATTTAGGAATCACCCTTTGCCAAAAATCAATTTAGTCCCAATTAAATTATTATAGGCCCAAAAGTCATATTTGGACTTTATGGAATGGTTTTAGGCCTAATTGGATCCAACCCATTTGTCCAAAACCATACTTGGCCCAACCAAGCCCATTAGCCCAAATACAATAAATTAGATTAATATTTTATTCCAAATGTCACACTAATCCAATTAAAGTGTAATTAACACAATTAATCAATTAATCTAATATTTCCAAAACATTAATTAATCTGATTAATCATGCTTAACTTTCAATTCATTTCCAACACAAATTGAAGCAAAATCAATTCATCTAACATGCTTCAACTCACGATAATAGGCAAGAAATAACACCCAATTTTGATTTCAATCCAATTAAATCAAAAATCATTATTCATTTCATTCAATAATATATCCAATTGTTAAATTTCAAAAAATCACCATGAGTATTTTAGGGCAAAGTTTCGGCCATGCTTAAGGAATTGGGGAAATTTTGATCCAATCAATTTTCACAGATCCAGTGATACACAAATCTTATTTATCATCATCTAATCACAATCAAATAACCAATTTCGAATTTAGACATGCTCCAAGTAAAATCCCCAAATTCAAGTCTATAAATCCTAGAATTTAAATCAAGTTTAGATGGGCTCATGATACCATTGTTAGTGTATCCTACACATGCCAAGGATCTCTAAACAAGATTAAAGTGTGAATTTAACTAGAAAGTTGCGGAAATACTTACAATGAACGGATGAGAAATTTCAAAAATTCCAATGGATGTAGAAGCTCCAAGCTTTGAAAATGAGTTCCAAACTCTTGGGTGAGTTTCCCTATCACCTTGTTCAACTCCGTTAAGTGCTAGCTTGAGTGAAATATTGAAACAAAATTTCACAAAGAGAGAGAGAAGTAATCGGCAATGGAGGAAGGAGAGGGAGAGAGTTGTGTTGACTTCCAAAATTGGTAGTTATGTGAGATTAATGAATCCAATTCACTATTCCAACTACTTCCATCACATGTCAAAATTTAGTTGGCTTACACAACACACTTTGGGCCCGGGTTCGTTCAATCCGATTACACGAATTTTCTGTCGCGACATTATTAAATCCAATTTAATTAAATAATAATGCCTAGCAAAATTATTACGATAGTCGCTTACAAATTAATTCCAAATCAATTCGTTCGCCCGAATTAAAATCCAATTTTAATTTCCCATTGAAATCCAATTTCAATTAATCTATCTGATATATTATTTAATCGATTAATCCCAGATAAATTCTTGCCGAAATTAATCCTAGATTAATTTTCTCTCTCATAATTAATCCCAGATTAATTTTGTTCGAGTCAAATGTAATTGGTGAATCTTTGGGAAGCGACCAAAGAGATTCATGGATATGTTGGCAGTAAATATGATCATCGGACTATCCGAACACGTGCGTACCCCGTACCACATTTTTTCCGATTTACAAGACATGGTTGGCTTCTAGCAAAGCACTGTTCCTACCCAATTCTCCAGAAATATTCAACGAGTAATATATAAACTGTCATGCTAGGCCTATGGCTGGAATTATGTCTGCCCCGTACGAAACATATATTGGATCACTAGAAACTAGTCTATGTAATCGGATAATAATGACCTAGTCATACTATCTCGATAGCTATAGCATTTAAGAGTACTAGTTATGTATCATGTGTGATCATCATCTCCATATGACTGAAGTGATACTCCAATCTTGACATCACACCCAATACACTACGATTCTCAGTAAACCCAGCAGAGGCGTACACAGAACCTGTTAAAGCTCCGGACGACCAAAACCAAAGCACACTAATTGTCGCAAGTATTAGCGATGCAAGTCCCAGGTTAAAGATCACATACACCTACCCTGATTCGGATTCCCATAAACACATAGTCATACTACCAATGGGATTCCGAGAGGTCTATCCAGAGCGAAGCTGTTCTCGGTCCAACGGCTAACAGAACCTCTTATCACACTTGCATAAGTATCCAATACTTAAATATATGAGAACTATGCCGTTAAGCTTCCATAACGCGCACAAGTGTAATACTAGTCTATTCCACATTATCGATGTCCAGTCTCGATAATACTACGACTAGGGATATTTAATGATCAAACTATTCATAGATTAATATTGTCTCATATCTTATTAATTCAGTTTAACCATATGGACTTTTATCATTTATATATCCAAGTAATCCAATTAAAAAATGATAAAATATCAATTTCCTTTGTCACATAGTTAATTTGTACAAAAACACCATGTCTTTTACAAATAGTGATGATATGGGTCATAATTGTCCAACATAACCTTCACTTTACCTTGACCTGTATATACTTTGGGTTCTTCAGCTATTCTACTTAAATGACTTTACAAGATATACCTTATCTTAACATTTATTATCTTATCTTAACCAACTATTTTACTCTCTCAGTTTTCTTCCTTACTAAACCTCATTTACTTATAAGCTTCCTCTTTTCGAGTTCTCACATTTACGACTATCTCTGGGTTTTGGACTTCATGACTTATAACTAACCTACTGTCCACTAATGCTTCTTATATTTAAGATGTTATATCAGGATAGTTCTCTCTCTGGTGATTCTTCTTGATTGGCTAAGGAGTTCTGGGCAAGATATCTATAATAAGCCTGATTATATACACCTTTATACTAAAGCTATGTTCTTTATTACTATGTTAACATTGGTTATACTCTTCTGGTTTACTCTTCTGCATCTTTGATTACTTTGCTAGCACGATCCGGTTACTGTTTTTTACACGACTTATTCTTTATGCTAGGCTATATTACTTGTAAATCTTATCCTTACCCCAGGTCCGTTTACGTATATTATACCTTGATGATTTATTCACTACGGCTAAGGCTATCACAAACCCGTGGTGGTTTGGTTAACTTAAACTATGGCTAGCTACTTCTCAGAGATCACAAGAGTTAATACATAATAGAACTTGGGTTCTAATCCAACACTGAGAGATCTCGCTGTGATGTACTTCTGTCATCGCCTACTAAGTATTTTTCTTATATTGTCATCTTACCTCGATAGTTATACTTTCAAATCTTATGGTTAGTGTTCCTTTCATCTTTTATCCTGCTTCATTCTATGCCTGAAACTTATGTAATCTAATAGTTTGGTATTCTCCACCGGTTCATCTGTTTTATGGGGACAACTTTAAGGTGAAAATCGTGGTCCATCTCTGCGGTCACAATCTATCAAGGTTTGGGAGGGTAGGGGATCAATTCTGATGCCTTCCTAGTGGTGGTGATCTTATCAGCTACCCATGTTTTGGTTACATTTTATGTTCATCTATAAATCTAGGACTCCCATGTTTACTAGTTTCAGCTCCCCCCTCTAAGATACTTCTGCTAGGTACTATGTAAGTTGTCTCATTTTTCAACTTCACTTCTTGATTCGCTTTATCAACTTCACTTCTTATATATTTACCCCATTGGGAACTTCATCAACTTTGATTACATAGGACATCTCCACTATATTTTCTTGGCTTGGGTAATACTCTATTCTAGTTCTTTCTCAATACAATGAGACTCATATGATTTATGTACTGTATTCTTGAGAGTCGCTCTCTCCAATTCAATAATGGCTTCCAAATTTGGGCTCGACTTATTGTGACTCCAAGCTATTCTATCTCATGTTCCTAATCTATATTCCTTTGAACTTCTTAAGTTTGGCTATCTAGCCGTTTCTTGACTCGTTTATCATGTTAAATACATTCATTTGCTGGTTCTTCTCCTTAATGGGCTCTGAGTATAGGGGTGAATACTTGTTTTTTTGGAGATCTTGAAAAAATACACGTTTCTGATTGGGTGCTTATACACCTACTGGGGTCATTACTATTAAATAGAAGAGTTATCGCTCATACCGTCAGAATCTGCGTCGACTACTCCAAGTCTTAAAGTTTATTAACTCCAATCAACAATGACGAGGTTTCCATTTACATTACTATTTCAAGCCACATTATCCATTGTTACTATATATATTTTACTTCCTTATTGCTTCACGTAGCTTTCCTTATTATTTATTTTCATAACTTATTATTCAGCTCCATAGTGTGCTTCCAATATTAGTGATGACTTACTCACATTGACTACTTCCTAGTTTTCTGCTCTTTGTTCTTGCTATAGATTACAGCTACACCGTGTAATCTTACTCTTCATGCTAGCATTCTTTACTAACTTCCGACTGTCTCCCATCTCATAAATCTATCCTTTTTAAACCTTCCAGAATCTCTATTAGCATTGGTTTGATCTATGGATTTCCATATATATTACTAACTCGTCCATTTTCACTTGAGTCGGTTTCTTTTATTTATATATCTTGAAACCTTTTTATTCTTCTTTGGATGGTCTATCATTTCAGGGCTTTCTGTTTCTTACTTAAGATAAATTCTCATTGAACTTACTTACGGTTATCTTTACCTAGGCTAGTATAGGGTGGAATAGAAATCTACATCTCAGTGGGTGTCGGTGTCATTGTTCTAAAACTTTGTATCCTGGAAGAGTCTATTACTCATGTAAGGCAGGTATGGGATAGACTCCGTCAGGACAACTTCCTTACTGGAATCACTGGGTGGCGAGGAATTTGGTAAGTCAGATATTATATATGTATGTCTCTTTGGTTAAGGTAACTAATCACTTCTCTTTACGTCTTTCATTTTACTTGCTCACAGATCTGGGTTTGGGTATCTGAAACTTCTACATATTTTATAATAGCTTGAGTTTACTGGAAACTCCATTGACAAATCCTGATCTTTTACTTCTCTTCTTTTTTTGAATATTTTCGCTATTCGAGGGAAACTTTGCTATCTATAAGAGATGCTTATGGCTATTGGGTCTACCTGAAGGTGTTTTATGATAAAAATGAATCTTAGTAGAAAAGAAGAAATTTACTTAGGTTTACTCAACATTTTATTGTTGTTCATGCTTTCTATTTGCTCTTTACTACCATAAGTTCTGGTATTTTCTTTATCATCTTATTCTGTATCTCTATCTCTTTACTGCCTCTGATTACTTAGATCATCTGTACCTTATCCTTTTACTTTTCTTATAGATTTCTCTTTATCATCTACTTCTGTATCTTTCCCACTTATTGGCTCTGGTTACTTAAACATCTAGGTATCTTTCCTTATTTTTCTTTATAGCTTTCTTTTTCTCTTCATACTTTCATTGGTGGGTATCCTTAGAACTTTAATATTTCTTATTGTTTCTTTACTTTTCTCATCTCTAGCTGCTTAAACAACTATGCATATTTCCTTACTTCTTATAGATTTATCTTCCCACTCTCTGGGTAACATTTCTTAGTACCATATTTTCTGCTTTTATAGCTAAATTTGAACTTCTGCGGATAGTTCAGGATGATTATAGAAGGATCTTCAAAGAGTATAGTTATTTATAAGGAAATATACTTAAACAGATCAGGAATTCTTACTAACCTGTCTAGAGAACTTTGAGGATGTACTCGAGGATCGGATACTGGAGAGGTAGTGCCTCGTATACGGGTATCCCGGATATACTACGTATACAAGGCCCCAATACTCTACCCACTACGGTCACTGACTCCATAGACCATGCTCTGATACCATCTTTGTAACATCCCCAATCCTGGAGATGCTACCGGCAGGGAATAGGCGATATTATTCCCCTGAGCCTCCGTAATCTCACGTATATACATATTTCTACATGGGACCAATGCCCAACTCATCACCATAAATGCAAAACGATTTTCCATATTAATTACTCAATTTTACAACCTGTTAATAACTTTTATAGTGAACCACTTATAATGCGTTACATATATAATACATGACATTTCATTACTCTGACTGACTGGACTCTGTTTCTGACTCGACCTGGTGGACCAAATACCCTAGTGACTGCCATCAATATCCATCCTTCCGAGCTCATCCTCCGAGTAAACCTGCAAAATAAAGAAACTCGGAGTGGGGGGGTTAGATCATTTCAACGATCTAAGTGAGTGGAAAACTTATAAATAAATACTAAAACACTTTTGAAAACACATGGTTCTAAAATCCAACTTATCCCAAATTTATTTTTTCTGAAAATCTCTTTTATAAATGGAAACCAACTTTTACTTTCTGAAAAACTTTTCTAAAATCTGTTTTTCTGGAAATCTCTTATAAACTGTTTTTTTTTTCTGAAACTTTATTTCTAGAAAAGCTTTCTCTAGAACTTTTCTAAAAACTATATATGAAAACTATTTCTAAAAGCTAGTATTTGTCTCTGAAAACTTGACGTATGAGGGCGTTACGTATCGCCGTCCCCCCATACGTCTAACTAGAGCCAGGAATGCAAATCCATGACTTTGGGGCGTTATGTATCGCCGTCCCCCAAAACATGTCACTCATGTCCCTGAAACTAGTGGTCTGGGGGCGTTACGTATCGCCGTCCCCCAAGCCACTGAACTAGAACTAGGGGTGCAGATCTATGCTACCCTCCAAGCTCTGAAACTAGGATCTAGGGGCATTTGTCATCCCTAGTCCTGAACTAGGATATGGGGTCATTACGTATCGCCGTCCCCCCAGACCTCTACATGCTCACATGTGCTGTCTATCAATTCCATGTCTGTACAAGTTACATACTGAGGTGGGTTTTTCCCACATGCCTCGAAAAACCATAAAATCATGCTTTAAAAAGCATTCTTTCTCAAACATAACTTAAATCATAGATTTTCATGAAATAACTGTATTAAAACTAATCTAACGCCCTAAAGCATAAAAAAATAAGTCTGTTATAAAAATAACAAAACAAAGGCTAATTTAAAATAGTAGTGTCCACTCACTTATTTGGAACTTTCTGGTGATGCCTTGCAATGGTGGTGCAACCGCATCTCCTGGTGATAATCTAGAATTAGCAAAATTTGTTAGTACCAAGGTTGCGAATTATATCATTACTTAACAAAATATGTTCGTTATTCATGATAACTCATCCTCGCTATGTTACTAATAATTTAGGGTGGTCTAATAATTTTTACTATGCTTATTCGAGGATCTCACAAGCTACATCAAAAAACTCCAAATTCTGCCATCTTTCCAAAAAATTTCAGTGTACCAACACTGATTTTGAAAATTCGGTGCGCTTAATCGGGGTTGAATTTGAGGCTGAAATTTTAATAGAACACTCGCTTATGTGTCTACTTTATGTTGGATTTTATGGATCACGGTTTTGATTCCTAGAACTCAAGTTATGGATTGAAGTTCAGGGGCTGTGCGACTGGAAAAAACTGGGCACATGGGTAGCAGATAGCCCGACTTCAAAAATTTGGTTTGGCTTCATCCTACTTCCAAAAATTCTGATTTAAGGATATTTTATTCCCTCATGTATCAAATTTATCCAGTATTTTACGAATCTTAATTTTGACCTACAGAACTTAACTTATAAGAAATAAATCAGGACATGTCCATAATGTGTCCTAAACTAAACTCACAGTCCATGTTATCTAATTCACTGCCATGTTTGACAAATTTATTTCAACCATTACCACTAGACTTTTCAGCACATTAAAATACATAACAATCCTCTAAACTTCAATATCTATATCCAAGAACCAACCTCAATCACCAACCTCTTATATACTATAAATCAAAGCATGGATACTAAAGCCATTAAAAATTTCAACACCAACTCAAATTCTACTCTCAACACACATCATTCCTATCACACTACATCAACCTCCATCAAAGTAACCACAACATATACTTTTAAAAATAATGACACATCCGGCCATCCTTTCACATGAAATGTATAATTTCACTCCTATATTATCAAGAAATACACAATCAAGCATGCTAACAACTCAATCAAAGCTAATTAAGTAATTCAAAATCCGATGAGACATAAATCGGAAACCTTTGAAAAGTTCAAAGAGTTCCGTAATGAAGTAGAAAAACAGACTGGTCAATATATTAAATGCATTATATCTAATCGAAGTGGTGAATATATAAGTGGTGAGTTCATGGTTTATATGAAGGAGAATGGGATTCTCACTCAATATACTCCTCCAGGTACTACACAGCACAATGGAGTGTCTGAGAAAAGAAATCAGACTTTATTGGATATGGTTTGATCTATGTTGAGTTTTACAGATTTGCCTATTATTTATGGGGCTACTCTCTTTTAACAGCTGCACATCTTTTGAATAAGATTCCTTCAAAAGCTGTTCCTACGACTCCATATAAGATATGGACCGGTAGGAAACCAAATCTTAATTATGTTAAGGTTTGGGGTTGTCATGCCTATGTCAGAATGGCTCAGCAAGATAAGCTTTCGTCTCGAAGGAAAAAGTTTAGGTTTGTTTGATATCCTTCGAATACGAAGGGATATCTATTCTATGATACCGAGCATCGAAATGTGTTCATAGCTCGCTTCGCAAACTTTATAGAGGTAGAATTTTTGTCAGAAGGTGGTAATCATAGACAGGTTGAACTTGATGAAGTCCAACCTGAAAACAATGAGCCAACGGAGGAACTTGATGTTCAAGTAGATGAAGAAACTTCAACACACACACTCCGTATGTCACAAAGGGTATCTAGACCTCCTGAACGCTTGTATTTGATACAAGGAAAGAGTCACGATGCTCTTTTTATTGAAGAGACTGAACCTTTTACCTAAAGAGAATCGATGTTGGACATCGACTCCGTGAAGTGCAAGATGCCATGAAATCCAGGTTAGACTCAATGCATGAGTTCAAGTTTTGGACTTGGTTTCGCTTCCCGAAGGAATTGTTCCTATCGGTTGTAAATGGGTTTACAATAGGAAGAGCGGACTTGATGGAAAGGTTGAAACCTAGAAGGCCCGACTGGTAGTAAAAGGTTACACACAGCGACCTGACATTGACTACGATGAAACTTTTTCCCCAATAGCAATGCTTAAGTCTATTAGGATTTTTCTTTCTATAGCTGCTTATCATGATTACGAGATTTGGAAAATGGATGTCAAAACGGCTTTTCTAAATGGATTTCTTAATGAAGAAATCTATATGGAACAGCCAGAGGGTTTTTCATCCAGCGAGAACTTAGGTTTGGTATGTAAGCTTAAGAAGTCCATTAGATGGACTTAACAAGCTTCATGAAGTTGGAATCTTCGATTCGACGAGATTATTAGATTGTCTGGTTTTCTCAAGAATTTGGAAGAATCATGTGTATATCAGAAGGCTTGTGGGAGCATGGTGGTATTTTTAGTCCTCTATTTTGACGACATCCTAATCATTGGGAATGATATAGGGATGATGCAAGGCATCAAAGCTTACCTCTGTAAGAATTTCTCATGAAGAACCTGGGAGAAGCTTCCTATGTTTTAGGCATAAAACTCTATAAAAATAGAGAGAGGAAGCTGATTGGGTTATCCCAATCAAGTACATAGATAAGATCTTGGAACAGTACAATTTTGGTAACTGTAAGACAGCAAATATACCATTCAGACATGAGATTCATCTTTCGAAGAAGATGTGTCCGCAACAGAAGATGAGAAGGTTAGAATGTCTAACCAACCTTATGTTTCGTGTTTGGGTAGCATAATGTATGTCATGTTATGTACTAGGCCTGATATCAGTTTCACTGTTAGCGTAACCAGTAGATATCAGTCCAATCCAGGTTATGACCATTGGATGGCCATTAAACATATCCTGAAGTATCTTAAAGGTACTAAGGATAAGTTGATTATATATAAAGGAAGTGAACTGCAAGTTAATGGGTATACAAATTCTGACTTCCAATCGGACCCCGATGATAGAAAGTCTACATCTGGATTCATCTTTACCCTTAACGGAGGTGTAGTTTGCTGGAAAAGTTCCAAACAGAGGTCAACAACAGATTCCACCACAGAGGCGAAATACATTGCATCTTTGGAAGCTGCAAAGGAAGCTGTATGTATTATGGACTTTATCACATAGTTGGGAGTGGTCCCAAGTATCGAGAATGCGATTTCAATATACTATGATAATACTGGAGCCATTGAACAAGCAATGGGATTGAGGGCGCATCAGAAGTCGAAGCATGTGGAATGAAAGTACCACATCATTCGAGAGTTTGTGTCATGAGGGCACATTGTCGTGTGCAAGGTACCGAGTGAAGATAATGTATTAGACCTGCTTACCAAGTCCATACATCCAAAGTTATTTGATAAACATGTGGAATCAATAGGTATTAGATACAATCGATATTGGCACTAGAGCAAATGGGAGATTTTGTTAGGGTTGGTGCTCTGAGCGCCAATTTCTTGTTGTATTTCCTTGTAAATACTTTTGTAAATATTTTATTATGAATAAAATAAACAGTTTCTATAATATAATATATATGTTTATATGGTAAAGACGTAATTGACCTTAGAATGATTAGATATGATGCAGTTACAAAAGCGTCGCAACTGACATTGAGTTGTATCATGACATTGTCATTCTTAGACTGTTCCTAGTCAAGGTTTACACTACTTGATCAGTAGAGTAAACCCGTTGAGACCGGTACATGTCGCATACTAGAATATTGGATTCCAATGGTTTCCTAATGAACCATGAGTCTTGGAGACTCGTGATTACGCCCAAAAAGTACTTGCGATTATCGTAATATAGTTGGGGTGTCGATTCCTTGGAGAAATGGTTACAAGGAACTAATTCACTTAAACAAAATATCGGTAATACTTAATTAAAGGGAATGATTGAATTGGTAATGTAAATTAAGAATTACGAAAAACACTTAAAAGTTAACAGTATGGAGAAATATCAAAGCGTTGGGAATCTCTCTTGTATCAAATTCCTACATTCAGTAATTGATTCCTTTTATTACTCAATTGAAGGTTCCACATCCCAAACCAACAATCGGAAGATATTTCAATTCAAAACCTATTAAATTCTAAGGTAACTGGTGAATTGCTTTCTTTATGTTAACAACACACAATGTTATTGTTATGACCTATCTAACATCGACAATATACCCAGAGATAATACTACAGTAGAAGATTAACTCATAAAATAACATTACCACTCACAACTGGGTTCCCCAATCACACATAGAAGAAGCATGACTATTCCTATATGAAATTGGTAAAACACAATCTATGGATTCATTATAATCACAAGATAATAGAGAATAACAAATCATCAATTTTATTAACGTTTAAGAGTATTCAGGAATCAAAAACATGAATATAAGAACTTAATTACAAGAGTTCATCCTTAGTTTTGCCTATGAGATTAGTTCTCCATAGAAGAAAGAGACACAACCAGAAAAGATCAGAGAGACATCAGGTCCAGCTTGAAACTTCCTCATTCTTCTCTCTCAAATATGTGATTTATGTTCGGACAGTTGTGGAACCCCCAGGGTCAGATTGGTGTCCCGTGCAGCGGACAAATGGGTCCAACCCATAGATATAAAGCATAGGTGTATTTTAAAATTATTTAATGACATACTATATTCCATTATGAGTGTATAGGAAAAAATCGGGGCTGAATCGGAGTCCGGAAACTCCAGAACGAACCAAAACAAAATTAGTGCGCACTGTAGCGCAAGCTGGGCATAAAAATTAAAATTTTTTTTTGTTTTAATTATTTTCGGCTTTCCTAAACACTTTCAAAACACCCGATATTAATTTTAACATTAAAACCAACATCAACACATATTATAGAATAAAAATTAAGTTTTTCAAAATATCAAATATTTTTACAAAACATAAATTTATTCTAAATACACACTTGTATAAATTTTGAATCTAATCAAAAACCAATTTTAGAATCCCATTAAGAAATGTCTCATGAACAATTCTAGTTCACCTAAAGGTGGTCAAGTGATTCTAGAATAGTAGCCTTAGCTCTAAGCTTTTAATCTTGAGTTCTAAACTCTTATTAATTATTCCATGTCCAACATGAATATATTTGACCTAATTACAAGTATGTTGTGTTTATACTTTTAAAGTACCCTAACAAAAATTTTTAGCCTTATTTCAATATTAAGTTATGTGATCATGCATCCAATACATATTTCATAACTTAAGAGAATTTCAAACTTACCTAGCAAGCTTGAAGCAAAGATCCACTTTCCTTCTCTTTGTGGAAATGGTGGGAGAACTTCCAAAGTGTTGCAAGCTTTTCTTCAAGATCCTACCTTGATTCCAATGCTAGCAAACTTCACTCCAAGATCCAATCTTGATTTCTCCTAGATGAAATGTTATAGAGACCTCAAAAGCTTCTCTAAACACTTCTCTAACTTAGGCTAATTTTTCGCTAAGAAATACTTGTGTATAGCTTTCACAAATTTTTTACCTTGCTTAAGCTTAATTAAAACCTTCCTAAAAGCTTGCTATTTATAGCAAAACTTAGGCAATTTTTAATAAATAAATATCTTATCAAATATTAGGTATGCTTAATTAAATTCATCCAAATATTCATAATTAGGTGTGACTAATCCCATTATCTACCACTTTGATTTAAATAAATTAAATCAAGACAATATTTACTTTATGGATTAGTTCAATATCTACCACTTTGATTTAATCCAATTAAATCAAGACATATAGATTTACACCTATTAATACAAATTTGGAATTACCAAAATATCCTCAAATGGTAGAGATATTTATGAATTTACAATTAAGCCCTTTGTGTAATTTTGAATTTATCCAATTAATCCAAATAGGTCAAAGTAAATAATCAATATTATCTAATAAAACTTGATTATCATGGTTGATAATTATAATATCGAATATTATCTTTTATCAAAATTAATCGGCTACCCAAGTGCTCAATGAGTACACTTAATATTGGGACTCTCTAAGTTCAGAAACGTTTGTCATATAAGCCTAGCTAATATGTACGCAATTCCGCCACCTCCGAATTCACGAAGAACACGAACGACCTTTCCGAACTATATAAATCGAGGTTATCACATATGTTTAACAATTCCTCCATCGTAGGCTATCCGAGTTGTGCTTAGGAACATAGAATATATCGTCAAGTTTCCGAGGCGCACATATCATGTCGACATGTCCACGATTCTTTACAACTGATGTGATCCACCCTAGGTGATCGGCTTTGGCCAAAGTCTTTAAGAATCGTGACTTTACTCACATGGATACCTAAACCCTTTATGGTACACATACGGGCCGAAAGATCCTATCTTCTTTCGCACTTGATCACTGAGTGCATCGATCCACACCCAACGAACATCTAGAGGCCATACCATGATATATTTCTGACATACATGGCATCTAAGTGTGGAGGATCTCACACAAAATCAATGTTATCCTATAATCAAAGGATTACAAATGCTACTCGACTCGATGAGATTCCTATTGACGGTGGTGTGTACTTCCAACTATTAGGAATAACTTTCAAGTCATTCAGTATTCGCTCTAACGAATACCAACATGTCTATATGAGTTTCCAAACTCATGGTACATCGTGTTAAACCATTGGAACTCCAATTCCAATATACGACATGTGCTAGTCTTCTAGGTTTATAGGAATTCGACTGTATTCCAAAACCAACGACTATGAATATTTAATTTAAGAATAGTTTACACCTAGTGTCAAAACTATTCTAAGGTCGATGTCATTCTTAACATATCTATACATCAATCTAATACGCATAATGACAATACCATTATTAAGTATGAAATGAAAAATGTAGTTATTTTATTAATAAATAATAAAATGTACAAATCGGATTGGCACTCCAAGCACCAACTCCATAAAACTCCCACTTGCTTAGTGCCAATCTGGATGGTACCGTAGTCTCATATCCTCCACATGTTTATCGAATAACTTAGGAGGTAAGACCTTTGTAAGCGGGTCTACTATGTTGTCTTGTCCTTGAACCTTCAAGACCACTCAAGGCCACTGTGTCTTTTCGTTCAATTATCTCTCTAATTACGCGGTATTTCCTTTCCATGTGTTTAGACTTGGAATGTGCCCTTGGCTCTTTTACCTGCGTGATGGCTTTATTATTATCACAGTATAATGGGATCAAATCCGTAATACTAGGCACAACGCCAAGTTCTGTGATAAAATTTCTAATCTAAACAGCTTCTTTAGCAGCTTCTGAAGCCGCTATAAATTTCGCCTCAGTGGTGGAATCAACTGTTGAGCCTTGCTTTGAACAACATCAACTTACACCACCACCGTTAAAGGTAAATATGTATACTGATGTAGATTTTCTATCATATGGATCTCCTTGGAAGTCGGTGTCTGTATAACCCTTAACTTGTAGCTCATTTTATCCATATATCATAAGCTTATCCCTAGTACCCTTAAGATATTTCAGGATATGTTTCACGGCTGTCCAATGATCATTACTTGGATCATATTTATATCGGCTGGTCACACTGATGCCAAAACTGATGTCAAGTCTAATACATAACATAGCATACATTATGCTTCCAATACAAGAAGCATATGGTAAGTTAGACATCCTAATTCTCTCTTCCTCAGTTTGAGGTGCCATTTTCTTTGAAAGATGTATGTCGTATCAGAAAGGTACATTTGTTGCCTTGCAGTTGGTAAAACTGTACCTTTATAACATCTTGTCTATGTACGTCGATTGTGACAACCCTATAAGCTTCCTAACTCTATCTCGGTAGAGCCTTATACATAGTATATAAGAAGCTTCACCCATATCTTTCATGGAGAAGTTCTTGCAAAGATATGCTTTCACACTTTGCATCATCCATATATCATTTCCTATGATAAGGATGTCATCTACATACAAGATTAGGAAGACTATCATGCTCCCACTAACTTTCTTATAAACACATGGTTCTTCATCGTTTTCTATGAATCCTGATAATCTAATTATCTCATCAAAATGACGATTCCAGCTTCGAGATGTCTCTTTAAGTCCATAAATAGACTTTTGGAGCTTACAAACCAAGTTTGAAGTTTCATTGGATACGAAACCCTCTGGTTGTTCCATATAGATATCATCTTCAAGGAATCCATTTAGGAAAGCGATTTTCACATCCATCTGTCATATCTCATAGTCGTGATATGCAGCAATGACTAAAAGAATCCTAACGGATTTTACCATGGCTACTGGTAAAAAGTTTCCTCATAGTCAATCCCAAGACGTTGAGTGTAACCTTTCGCTACCAGTCGGGCCTTAAAAGTTTCCACATTTCCATCGGGCCCTTGCTTCCTTTTGTAAACCCATTTACAACCTATAGGTTTAACTCCTTCAGGAAGTTCAACTAAGTCTCAGACTTGATTGGCATGCATTGAATCCATTTCAGATTTCATGGCTTCCTGCAATTTTCCCGAATCGATATCCAATATCGTTTCTTTATAGGTAGTCGGATCTGTTTCCTCCAAAAGGAGAACATCAAGGCTCATATCAGATGTTAAAAATAGTCTTTCAGGAGGCTTTGATATTCTATTCGACTTACGTAGATCCTGTGTTGTAGATCCTTCAGCTATTTGGATCTCTGGTTCCATCTCAGGTTCCTTAATGTTGGAATCAAACTCATCAAGTTTAATCTCTCTACAACTCCCATTTTCTCTCAAAAATTGTTTTTCAAGAAAAGTTACAAAGCGAACAACAAATACATTTCGTTGTTTGGAATCATAGAAATGATATCCCATGGAATTATCAGGATATCCAATGAACCTACATTTATACCATATGGGTGCTAGTTTATCCCGCTGCATAATTCTGATGTATGCAGGACAACCCCAAATCTTTAAATGCCTAAGACTTGGATTTTCACCGAACCATATATGATAGGGGGTCATAGAAATAACTTTTGATGGAACCCTATTAAGTATGTGGATAGCAGTTAGTAAAGCATAGCCCCAAAGGTAATAAGGAATATCTGTATAGCTCATCATTGTTCGCACCATATCCAATAAAGTACGATTTCTACGCTCAGACACTCCATTGTGTTGTGGTGTTTCTGGTGGGCTATATTGTGTAAGAATTCCATTATCCCTTAAATAATTTCTGAATTCTTCACTCATGTATTCACCGCCTCGATCTGGTCTAAGGCATTTGATGAATTTACTGGTTTGTTTTTCTACTTCGTTTCGAAATATTTTGAACTTGTCAAATATTTCCGACTTATGTTTCATCAAATAGACATATCCATATCTAGACTTGTCATCAGTGAAAGTCACAAAGTATGTTGAACCATCATGAGCGGTGTGATTTAATGGACCATACACATCGCTATGTATTAGCTCCAGTAAATCTCCAGCACGGTGTCCAACACCTTGAAATGGGGCCTTTGTCATCTTTCCTTGGATGCATGACTCACAAATCAGATAAGGATCTAAGGTAAGATTTTCAATCAAACCATCATTTATTAATTTGGATAGACGTCTAACACTTATGTGGCCCAATCTCATATGCCATAATTCAGTATTATTTAGTTCAGACTTCCTACTTGTATTTTTCTCTATATTAAAGACATCACTACATGTTTCCAAAACATAGTGACCATTTGATAAAGAATATTCACATTTCAATAAATTTTCTTTATCATATAAACATAAAGTTTCATCTTTAATGTTTATTTGATATCCCTCTTTATCTAATATTGGCAGTGATATTATTTGTCTGATAAGTAAGGGTACATAATAACAGTCTCGTAAATCTAATTTACAACCATTAGGGAGATTTAAAACAACCGTTCCTATGGCTTTAACATCCAATGTCTCGCCATTGCAACCTCTAAGCTGGATCTCCCTTTTATTCAGCCTTCTTCTAACCCTCATTTCCTACAGGGAATTGCAAATATGAGTAGGACTACCAGTGTCTAACACCCATCCACTATTTTCATCTAAGGCTAATGAGATGTCAATAATAGGAAAAATACAAAGCGTACCTGAGGGTCTTACTTTTCCTTTTAGTTCTGGACAATCCTTCTTCCAGTGTCCAAACTTCTTGCATTGTAGACATTAATCACGGGCTACTTTCGGTTTCCCACATTTGCGCTTCTTGGAGTTTTTCTTTGATATCTTCTTCTTCCCCATCTTTGTTTTCTTTGACTTCCCAGAAGTCTTTGAAGAGCCAGCTCCACCATGTAGATATTGTGTAGGGTTTCCTTTCATCAGATCTTGCTCCGCTGTGCGTAGCATGTTATGAAGTTCTTCGTATATGGCTTGCATCGAATGCATATGGAAATTTAATACAAAGCCAACATAAGAACCAGGCAAAGAAGACAAAATCAAATTACGGCCCAGCCGTTCATCAAACACAATACCATGTCGTTCCAGATATCTAATTTGGTCTATCATATTCAAAACATTAGTGCTGACATCTCCTCCCTCCTTGAGTTCAGCACGGAATAATTCCTTAGACCATCGATAAAGTTCCATCTCTTGATTTGCCTCAAACAACTCATTGAGTGTTCGCATGATGCTCTAAGCATCTGGTAGTTCAATGTACTATCTTAGCAAATCTGGAACCATCGATCCCAAGATGTAGGATTTCACCTTTAGGTTATCATCCTTCCATCTATCAAAAGTTTCTCGCTCTTCTGGAGAGGAGTCAGGATCAATATCAACAGGCAGTGGATTGATCGTGACATAAGTCAACTTTTCATACTCCAAGACAAGGCGCATGCTTATTTGCCATTCGAAATAGTTTTCGGCTCCTTTTAGCTTATTGGTATCCAAAAGTTTCATCAATGGATTAGCGGTAGCCATCTACAAGACAACATTTTTTAGTAATAGCATAACATTTTTCATTTTAAAAGTGATAACACTAATTGATTATGGAATTTTAAATCTATTAGTGCCATCCCACTACTTTACGTAATTATGTAATCTCCCTTAACGGAAAAATAGAAATTTGACTATTAAAATTTCATATCGGAAAGTGGATCCCATGACATTTACTTCAGCCTCACACTAATGACGATCTTGGCCTTTATAAACTCATTAGGTAGACCTTACAGGTCAATCACTTCATGTGACTCCTAGTTTGGTCATGAATCGTTTCTTATCCTCACACTAATGACGATATTGGATTAAGACGTGTTCTAGGTGTATACTTGTCAATTTGCACTAATGAGCTTCGTATGTACACCCTCACACTAATGACAATATTTGGTGACTACGTTAACTCATCACGCTACATCTAATGTTTTACCGGAGTGACCTAAGTTCCGAGCACTTATACCCTCACACTAATGATGATATTGGATATAAGTAGTAAGAATCCATTCATCTATGTATTGACAAGATGGACCATCCAATAATGCTCCAACATTATTCATACTATTACTTAAAGTAATCACCTAATCACGGGAGATTTATGACAATCAAGTCATTAACTTAATTAGGTCAATGTTTTAATTTAAAACAAGCAATACATATCCAATATGTCTTATGCATAATTAAATTAAAATTACTATGGCATAGATTCAAAACATGTGTTGTGTGGTTAAGCCTTTACTCTGATACCATTCTGTTAGGACAGTTGTGGAACCCCTAGGGTCGGATCGGTATCCCATGCAGTGGAAAAATGGGTCTAACCCATAGATATCAAGCATGGTGTATTTTAAAATTATTTAATGAAATATTATATTCCATTACAAGTGTATAGGAAAACACCGGGGCTGAATCGGAGTCCGGAAACTCCAGAACGAAGCAAAATAAAATCATAGCACACGACGCGCGCGCTACAGTGCCGCGCGCACTGTAGCGGGAGCTGGGCAGAAAAATTAATTTTTTTTTTGTTTTATTTTTTTTTGGCTTTCCTAAACACTTTCAAAACACCCAAAATTAATTTTAACATTAAAACCAACAACAACACATGTTATAGAATAAAAATTAAGTATTTCAAAATATCAAATATTTTTACAAAACATAAATTTATTCTAAATACGCACTTGTGTAAATTTTGAATCTAATCATAAACAAATTTTAGAATCCCATTAAGAAATATCTCATGAACAATTCTAGTTCACCTAAAGGTGGTCAAGTTTTTTCTAGAATAGTAGCCTAAGCTCTAAGCTTTTAATCTTGAGTTCTAAACTCTTATTAATTGTTCCATGTCCAACATGAATATATTTGACCTAATTACAAGTTTGTTGTGTTTATACTTTTAAAGTAACCTAACACAATTTATTAGCCTTATTTCGACATTAAGTTATGTGATCATGCATCCAATACATATTTCATAACTTAAGAGAATTTCAAACTTACCTAGCAAGCTTGAAGCAAAGATCCAATTTCCTTCTCTTTGTTGAAATGGTGGGAGAACTTCCAAAGTGTTGCAAGCTTTTCTTCAAGATCCTACCTTGATTCCAATGCTAGAAAGCTTCACTCCAAGATCCAATCTTGATTTCTCCTAGATGAAATGTTATAGAGACCTCACAAGCTTCTCTAAACACTTCTCTAACTTAGGCTAATTTTTCTCTAAGGAATACTTGTGTATAACTTTCACAAATTTTTTACCTTGCTTAAGCTTAATTAAAACCTTCCTAAAAGCTTGCTATTTATAGCAAAACTTAGGAAATTTTTAATCAATAAATGTCTTATCAAATATTAGGTATTCTTAATTAAAATCATCCAAATATTCATAATTAGATGTGACTAATCCCATTATCTACCACTTTGATTTAAATAAATTAAATCAAGACAATATTTACTTAATGGATTAGTTCAATATCTACCACTTTGATTTAATCCAATTAAATCAAGACATTTAGATTTACACCTATTAATACAAATTTGGAATTACCAAAATATCCTCAAATAGTAGAGATATTTATGAATTTACAATTAAGCCCTTTGTGTAATTTTGAATTAATCCAATTAATCCAAATAGGTCAAAGTAAATAATCAATGTTATCTAATAAAACTTGATTATCATGGTTGATAATTATAATATCAAATATTATCTTTAATCAAAATTAATCGGCTACCCAAGTGCTCAACAAGTACACTTAATATTGGGACTCTCTAAGTTCAGACACATTTGTCATATAAGCCGAGCTAATATGTAAGCAATTCGGCCACCTCCGAATTCGTAAAGAACACGAACGACCTTTCCGAACTATACAAATCGAGGTTATCACATATGTTTAACAATCCCTCCGTCGTAGGCTATCCGAGTTGTGCTTAGAAAACATAGAATATACCATCAAGTTTTCGAGGCGCACATCTCATGTCGACATGTCCACGATTCCTTACAACTGATGTGATCCACCCTAGGTGATCGACTTTGGCCAAAGTCTTTAAGAATCGTGACTTTACTCACATTGATATCTAAACCCCTTATGGTACACATACGGGCCGACAGATGCTATCTTGTTTCGCACTTGATTACTGAGTGCATCAGTCCACACCCAACGAACATCTAGAGGCCATACCATGATATATTTCTGACATACATGGCATCTAAGTGTGGAGGATCTCACACAAAATCAATGTTATCCTTTAGTCAAAGGATTACAAATGCTACTCGACTCGATGAGATTCCTATTGACGGTGGTGTGTACTTACAACTATTAGGAATCACTTGTAAGTCATTCAGTATTCGCTCCAACGAATACCAACATGTCTATACGAGTTTCCAAACTCATGGTACATCGCGTTAAACCATTGGAACTCAAATTCCAATATACGACATGTGATAGTCTTCTAGGTTATAGGAATTCGACTGTATTCCAAAACCAACGACTATGAATATTTACTTTAAGAATAGTTGACACCTAGTGTCAAAACTATTCTAAGGTCGATGTCATTCTTAGCATATCTATACATCAATCTAATACGCATAATGGCAATACCATTTTTAAGTATGAAATGAAAAATGTAGTTATTTTATTATAAAATAATAAAATGTAAAAATCGGATTAGCACTCCAAACACCAACTCCATCAATTTAATCTCTTTGTTGTGTGTTTCTTCTTCGTTTTCTCCCCTTTCTAGGGTTTTGGACGAACTTGGATTTATATAGGGAAGTCATGGTGTCCTTATGCGCATAAAATATGACCTAATTAAGATTCTAGACTTTTACCGGATGCCACGGCATCGGAAAGTGGCATTACGGTGCCAACTCTGATGAGCGGAAAATATATCAATATTTACCGCCCCTTTTACTTAATATTTTGTTTTGTTTCTCGGATTTGATGAACGTTTTGATGTGTTTTAGTTTATTTTGCAGATAAAATAATATTGGGACACAATGAAATCATTTAGGACGAAATGTGGGTCAAATAAGGGCAAAAATTGGACTTGACATATTAATTTTGGAGATTGGAAACTTGAAAGGGCGTTTTAACGAAGTGTAGTTTTGGAAATTCCAATTTTGCGCATCTGTCGTATTTTGGACATAACGTTTTACTCCAATATCGGATTTAGTTGATTCAAGTTCCAGATTAAAGAAGACTCAAATAAATACAACTTTTAAAGACAAAATAATTTCGAATTCTGAAGATTTCATGCCCGAAATTGATGAACCATCCAGAAGTGTGTTCTGTGTAATTATTAAAGTCATTTTCAATCATTTTCAAAGTAAAAAATAAATTAATAAATAAATAATAAAAATTATCAAATCACCACCAAACATGATAAGCAATTAGTGGAGCAATTAATAATGGATTTGGTGGAGCAATTAATGGAGCAATTAGTGGAGCAATTAATAATGGATTTGGTGGATGATTTGATGGAGGTAAAATTTTACCTATAAATACCTAGCCATTTCATTTGTAAATTCATACTTTCTTCTAAGGAATTCCTTAAGAATACTAAGAAGATTGTATCTTGTTTGTTTATTTACAGTTTTCAGTAATTAATTTCCGCTTTCGCACTTTCTTTTCTTTACTTTTCAGTTTTTACTTTCCGCAATTTACTTTTACGCACAGTACTTTTCTTTCTTTAATTTTCAGTTTTTAATTTTCAGTGATTAGGAGGTAACTCCCCTTTGCTGGGGTAAAAGGTAAAACTTTTATTACTAATATTTAGATTAATCTCCCTTAATTATAATATATAAACTAGTTAAAACCTAACTTAACGAGGATACCGCCATATTGGTCGGTTGGTAATTATTTAAATTGGTTTTAACCTGACTAAACTGGATACCACCTGATTGGTCGGTTGGTAATTAATTATTAATTTGACTTAATCTGGTTACCGCCTATATGGCTGTTTGGTAATTATCATGCAAAGTTAATATATTATATTAATGGAGATATCTAAAATAGAAGTAATAAAAGTGGATCCTTTTACCTCAGCATTTTCTTTTATTGTACTTTTACTTTATTTTCTTTTCAACAATTTACTTTCAGCATTTACTTTTCAGCAATTTACTTTCAGCATTTACTTTTCAGTAATTTACTTTCAGCATTTACTTTTCAGCATTTAATTTTCAGTATTTAATTTCAGCATTTACTTTTCAGCAATTTACTTTTCAGCATTTTACTTTATGTCTTTTATTTTTTTTAAGTTTTTACTAGCCCTAGTTATGTGTCGTAACTAAGTTAGTTATCTGGGGTTGTTATGAATTCTAATATAACCAGTTTATAAGGGGTTATTTTATAGTTTGGGTAATTTAAAGGTTTACTTATTAAGTCTTAAGCTTAATGCTTCTTGTTGTCTGATCACCAATAAGATTGATGTGGTAAATCTAAAATATACTTGACAAAGGAATTTTAGGTTTCAGCCTTATACTTAATAGCCCACGATCTTCCTTGAGGATAGATAACCCTTTAATAGATTTCCTTACAGGATAGACATATACATGTCGGGCGGGCGGGGGTAGCCATAATTGGAACTTAAACTTAATGAATCCATATAATTTGGTTGACATAGTCATATGGTTCAATTGGGTTAAACTGGGTATTTACGTCTGACCATCGACAGAGGCTTTTGCATAATTTAGTGTTCCAGGTTAGTAAACCAATTTATTACACAAACATGAAATAACCACTTCATCTTTTTAAAGATATTAGAAAGATTCACAACCCTAGATAGTTTTTAATATTGAATTTTCTTAAACCTACTTTTATGTAATTTTATTTACTTGTTTTTAAATTTAGAATCATCACCATTTCAAATCAATCAATCAACCTTTTTAGATACTAATAATCATTTGACCTCATAAAATTAATAGATTAGGTATTATGTCCTCGTGGGATCGATACTTTTTATACTACTTGAACGATACGTACGCTTGCGTTATACGTGTGTGTTTACGCCGGTGAAACTTCTGGGCATGTTGTATGGGGGAAGTTTGTTGAGTGGCGCCGCGGTGCCAGAAAATAGGCGTCGCGGCGCCTGATACTTTTTTTGGTGCTATGTATTCCATATTTACGCTTTTACTGTGTACTTTCGATGCGACTGTAAGGTCCCGAGACATGTGCAATTGCTCCAAGATTCATATTCCATTGCTTCCTAATAACAAGATACAAAATAAACTATAATTAAGATCAAATACTTAATAACAAAGCCGAATTAGTGATGTTCAGAGTACATTTTCATACACTTATCACAAACCTCAACCAGCTTATTGCTAGTCCCTAGCAATTCAAGCGCAAAAAGAAAATAAAAACTAAATTAAATAAAAAAAATAAAAAAAATAGAAACTATATAAGCCACTTCTGTATGGATCACGATGTTGGACAATTATGACCCATAACATCACTATTTGTAAAAGACATTGTGGTTTTTGTACAAATTAACTATATGACAAAGGAAATTGTTATTTTATCATTTTATAATTTGATTACTTTGATATATAAATGATAAAAGTCCTTATGATTTGTTCCGGATTAATAAGATATGAGACAGTATTAATCCACGAACGGTTTAATCATTAAATATATCTAGTCGTAGTATTATCGAGACTGGATATCGATAATGCGGAATAGACTAGTATTACACTTGTGCGCGTTATGGAAGCTTAACGACATAGTTCTCATATATTTAAGTATAGGATACTTATGCAAGTGTGATAGGAGGTTTTGTTAACCGTTGGATCGGGAACAGCTTCGCTTTGGATAGACCCCTCGGAATTCCATTGGTAGTATGACTATGTTTCTATGGGAATACTAATCCGTGTAGGTGTATTTGGTCTTAACCTGAGACTTGCATCGCTAATACTTGCGACAATCAGTACGCTTTGGTTTTGGTCGTCCGGGGCTTTAACAGGTTCTGTGTACGCCTCTTATGGGTTCACTGAGAATCGTAGTGTATTGGGTGTGATGTCAAGATGGAAGTGTCACTTCAGTCATGTGGAGATGATGATCACACAGGATACAGGACTGGTACTCTAATATACTGTAGTTATCGGGATAGTATGACAATGTCATGATTATTCAATTAAAGAGACTAGTTGCTAGTGATCCGATATATGCTACGTACGGGGCAGACACAATTCCAGCCCCAAGCCTATCATGTGACATCCGATACTAGATCGTAATACGCAATACTTAGTATACTACGCTTGATATAGATTCTATATTTTTCGTTGAATATTTCTGGAGAATTGGGTAGGCACGGTGCTTTGCTAGAAGCCAACCATGTCTTGTAAATCGGTAAAAACGTGGTATGGGATACACATGTGTTCGGATAGTCCGAGGACCGGATTTACTGCCAACATATCCAGAGATCTCTTGGGTCGCTTCCCAAAGATTCACCGATGATATTTGACTCGAACAGAATTAATTTGGGATTAATTATGAGAGAGAAAATTAATCTAGGATTAATTACGGTAATAATTTATCTGGGATAAAATTCGATTAGAAGAGACAACGTGATCAATTTGGAATTAATCGATTAAATAATATATTGGATATATTAATTGAAATTAGATTTCAAAACGGAATTAAAATTGGATTTTAATTCAGGCTCGTGAATTAATTTAGAATTAATTCACGAGCGAATTTCGTAATAATTTTGCTAGGCATTATTATTTAATTAAATTAGATTTAATTACGTCGAGATGGAAATTTCGTTTAATCGGATTAAACGAACCCGAGCCCGAAGTGTGTTCAGCAAGCCACTTGAATTTTGAATTTAAAGTGGGGCCCACCAACTTACATCACTAGTCACTTTTTGGTGATGGAAGTTGTTGAGTGCATTAATTGCCATTTTCCCTCCAACACTTTTGCTTTTGCTTTTGGTAAAACATATACCAAATTTTAGAGTTTGACTTTTGATAAGTGGTAATTGTTTTAGAAAACAAATATACCAAAAACACAAAGCATCTCTCTCTCTCCCATTGTTGTGAGTCTAGGGCTCTTCCTCCATTGATTTTACTTCAAAATCAAGTTGAGCTAGCACTTAAAGAGTTAAAGAAGGTGATAGGGAAACTCACCATTGGGTTGCATTCAACATAGAAAGCTTGGAGCTCTCATCAAATACAATTAAAAGTCTTGAACTTCATCCATTCATTGTAAGTCTTTCCGTAACTTATTTTTTATTATTCACACACAATATCATGTTGTAGAGATCATTGGCATGTCTAGGACACCAACACACGATTGCATTTAGCATATGTAATAAGTTTTTAAACCCTACATGGCCCTAATGGATGAGTTATAGTCTCATGAGGGTTTATAGCGATGATACCTACAAACGTCATTCAAAAACATATGATCATGTAAAAATAAAATGAAATAGTCCCAATAGTTACATATATTCTAGTCCTCAAAGAATGCCTAGTAATTAATTCAGAGAACCTTCAAAGTACTCAATGCAACTCAAATCAAAGTTCTTGAATAAATCATCTAAGCCAGACTCACAGTGTGTGTGTGTGTAAAGGTTTATTCATAGCTCGACTCATAGGGAAGCCAACTCAATGATTTCGTTTAAAAATTAGGATTCGATGGGTCAAACTAACCTAGATATCTCAAATACGCTCTGTAATAGCCTTTCTTTGCTCAGTATGGTATGATTTTTTTCTTTTTCTTTTTTCAATATCTTTTTTTAAACACATCTACCCTTTAAGGTAGCATTTCTCCTTATGGTGGTCCTAACACTCACCCATGGGTAGCTTCACGCTTATCGGTTATAGATGGTTTGATTTCTTCCTTTCTTTTGTTTTTCTTTCAAAAATTTTTCTGTTTTAATCTAACCATACCATATATCATAACACTAGCAAATCAAGATAGACATCTAAGTAAACGGTCATTCATCGACATCCAATTTCTTCAACTAGTCACTTTGCCAACTACCTAGGTTTTCACTGCTAAAAACCTACAATTAAGTGCTTACGAGTCTAACCTAGATCAACTACTCAAGACATCAGATAAAAGTACATTAAAGAACTTATCGTTTCTAAGATTTAATCCTAAAGCAAACAATACTCATCATTAGACTTATGTTTTACTATTAAGGACTAAAAACTAAGTAAAAATATTTAAAATTTATAACAGGTATTATCAGGTATTATCACTACATGCATACACCCCCACACTTAAAACTTGCATTATCCTCAATGTAAGATAAATATAAAGAAACATGAGTAAGGAACAACAATACCTCGCATGGAGTTGATCAGACTCTTATTGGTGAGACTGTGGTTGTGTGGGCTGTGTAGGTTGCGCTAACACCTGCATAAATACTCATGCAAATAATAAACATGCAATTAGCACACAATAAAATAAAACTAAAGTAAAAAAATAAAATAAAATAAATGTAGATTCAAGGGTTGCATCCCTGCTAGCGCTAAGTTTAATGTATTAAGCTAGACATAACCACCCAAGTTGTCATGATGGCTTCCATGTAGCGGACCAAGTAGTCCCATGTTCTTTCTTCCTCAGCAGATATTGGTGATTAAGACCTAAAAAAGATTATTTGTCTGGCTGTTGTATTTTATACATGGATCCCCCAGGGTCTGGTGATTGTTGAAATTTTAGGCTGCATATATGGAAAAAGTGGCTCGACCTCTTTTTTAACTTTTCAGGGATCATCTTCAAGTGAACATTAACTCTCATTTTCCTCTTTTTATGGTTCTTTAGGATCAGTTCCAGTTCGGGAGGGTTAGATTCATGTTGTGTAGAGGTTGTTTCCTATAAGACTATGTCTATCAGGTATGTATAATGACACTCATCATCATCTCGTGGTTGTTTCTCAACATGAAAAATATTCACATCCAGTGTCATATTACCAAATGATATCTTCATAAGACCGTTCTTGCAATTGATAAGAGCATTAGCTGTAGCAAGAAAATGTCTACCTAAGATAAGTGTAATTTTTGACTCAGTGTTAACCACAGATTGAGTGTCTAAAATTAGAAAATCAACAGGATAGTAGAATTTATCGATTTGAAGTAAAACATCCTCAACTACTCCCTGCGGTGTTCTGATAGAGCGATCACCTAGCTGTAAAACCACAGATATATGTTTAATCTCTCTAAGTCCTAGCTTCATATAGATTGAATATGGCATGAGATTAATACTAGCACCTAAATCTAATCAGGCTTGACCAAACTTATATGTGCTAATATGTCAAGTAATAGTGGGGCATCCCGGATCTTTGTATTTTGGTGGGGCTTTTTGCTCAATCACTGCACTTGCTTTCTCTGTCAGGAATGCAGTCTTCTTCACATGATGTTTTCTCTTCATGGTGCATAGATCCTTCAAAACCTTCACATATGTGGGAACATGTTTAATCACGTGTAACAAAGGAAGGTTAATCTTTGGGTCACCTATAATATTGGAGGTGTCCTTCATGGCTACTTCCTTACCACTGTTAGTGATTAACACCTTTTTATATTGGAAGCCTCATGATCAGCCTGTGCCATGTGTCTCCCTTGTGGATTTGGTTGAGTCTGAGATGGGAATTTTCCTAGTTCTTGCACACTCAGGACATTAGTCAACTTAGAGACTTGAATCTTTATCTCATTATTGTCTTCAACCACCTGAGCTATCAGTGACTCAAACCTTTGATTAGTTTTGCTCTGAGCCTCTATAAATGCATGCACAGTGTCTTCTAAGGAATTCAAAGGAATTGTAGGTGTATGATACGGGAGGGCATTATAACCTTTAGGTTGTGGTGTCTGAATGGGCTGATGAGACTCATGTTTCCAACTAAAATTGAGATGGTTCCTCCAACTCAGATTATAAGTATCTGAATAAGGCGTATGTGGCTTCTTGTACATCCTAAGGTATTGCATTGTTCCTCATAGGTTTCCCTCATCTCACCATATATAGGACACTTTTGGGCCAGATGGTCAATCCCCTTACATACAAAACATACCCTTTGAGGTTCTAACTGGGCTACCACATGCATAGTCTTGCTATCTTTGGCTTTTAAGGCTCATATCTCTCTAGTTAATAGCTCAACATGTGTTCTAAGACTATCCTCCTCTCTAAAGTGGTGTATGCCTCTGCTAGAAGGAGTGAGACGTGTCCTATTAGTGTTATCCATGGCATTAGGTCTAGTCCAAGTGTGAGATTGCTCGGCTAGGTCATTTAAGTACTCTAATGCCTCATCAGAGATATTTCGGATAAATTCACCATTGCACATTGTTTTAACGAATTGGCGCTCTTTAGGGGTTAGACCATCATAAAAGTAACTCACTAAGCGCCAACTCTCATACCCATGGTGAGGACAACTAGCTAACATCTCCTTAAACCTCTCCCAATTTTGATAAAGGGTTTCACTGTCTTTCTGGGAGAAGGTAGAGATATGTCTTTTCAGATGATTAGTCTTATGGTGTGGGAAGTATTTATTAAAGAATGCTTGTGTCATCACACCCCATGATCCTATCGAACGAGGTCTCAAAGAATACAACCAGCTTTTAGCTCTATCCTGAAGGGCAAAAGGGAATAACTTAAGTCTAATTGTGTCTGTAGTCTCGAACCTGTCATGGAAGGTTGATATGACTTCTTCAAACTCTCTAATGTGCACATAAGGGTTCTCATTCTCCAAACCATGAAAGATTGGGAGATACTGTATCATCTCACGTTTAAAGTCTATATGTGGTGCATTAGGAGGAAACATTATGCACGATGGTGTAGCTGTGTGAGTGGGATGGAGGTACTCCTTAACAGTCCTAATAGTTGGTCTCTCGTAGTCACTCATGTTGTGTGTGCTAGCTGTAGAAGGTGTAGCAAAAAGGTTTTCAAATATATTTTCTGAATTTGATTCTTCCTCTTCAATTCTAACAGACCTACCAAATCGATCCCTAAGTCTAGGCATGCATTTAAATACAAATAAAATGAGAAACAAAAATAAAAGAATAAAGTAAAAATCAAAACTAAAACTAAAACATAAATAAAATAAATAAATAAATAATAACTAAAAATAAAAATGGAACGAAGTTACCGCTTTGTTGTTGACTAAGCAAACCTACTCCTTTTTCTTGTAAATCGTCTCCCCGGCAACGGCCCCAAAATTTGATAACGCTCAAAAATTACTTGCGGTTATCGCAGTATAATTGGGGATTCGATTCCTCAGAGAGATGGTTACAAAGAACTAATTCACTTAAACAAAATGTCAGCAATAACTTAATTAAATGGAATGATTGAATTGGTAATGTAAATTAAAGATTACGAAAAATACTTAAAAGTTATCAGTAAAGAGAAACAGAAAAGCGTCGGGAATCCCTCTTGTATCAAATTCCTATATTCAGTAATTGATTCCTTTATTACTCAATTAAAGGTTTCACATCCCAAACCAACAATCGGAAGATATTTCAATTCAAAACATATTAAATTCTAAGGTAACTGGTGAATTGCTTTCTTTATGTTAACATTACACAATGTTATTGTTATGACCTATCTAACGTCGACAATATACCCATAAGTAATACTGCAACAGAAGACTAACTCATAAAATAACATTACCAGTCACAACTGGGTTCCCCAATCACACATAGAAGAAGCATGACTATTCATATATGCAAATTAGTAAAACACGATCTTTGGATTCATTATAATCACAAGATAATAGAAAATAATAAATCATTAGTTATATTAAACATTGAAGAGTATTCAGGAATCAAAAACATGAATATAAGAACTTAATTATAAGAGTTCATCATTAGCTTTGCCTATGAGATTAGTTCTCCATAGAAGAAAGAGACACAGCCTGAAGAGATCGGAGAAAAAATCTTGTCCGGCTTGAAGCTTCCTCTCAAATATGTGATTTAATCTATTTTTTGTGTGTTTCTTCTCCGTTTTCTCCCATTTCTAGGGTTTTGGACGAACTTGGGTTTATATAGGGAAATCATGGAGTCCTTATGCACATAAAATATGACCTAATTAAGATTCTAAACTTTTGCCGGGGCACCGTGGCATCGGAATGTGGTGTTGTGGCGCCCAACTCTCGGGCATATTGTATGGGGGAAGTTTATTGAGGGGCGCCGTGACGCCAGAAAGTGGGTGTCGTGGCGCCTGGTGCTTTTTTCGGTGTTGTGTATTTCGCGTTTTCGCTCTTCCCTCATCCTTCAGATGCGTCCTTAAGGTCCCAAAACATGTGCAATTGCTCCAAGGTTCATGTTCCATTGCTTCCTAATAACAAAACACAAAATAAACTATAATTAAGATCAAATACTTGATAACAAAGCCGAATTAGTGATTTTCAGAGTACATTTTCATGCACTTATCAACTCGTATAGACGTGTAGGTGTTTATGGCATATAAACACTAAACGACTCACCGAAGATTCTTAATGGATGGTACACCAACTTCAATAAGAATCTTCTCGATTTGAGTATAAGTGATTCTTTGACTTAATATACCATTGTGGGTATATGAGACATCTTTCACACTTAGATGGCAGTCACGTCACTGACCTATTAAGGTCTGACCTCCGCTTGTTCGTTGGGTGTGGACAGATCCTCAGGATATCCTGTGTGTATCAAGATAGGATCCGTCACTTCTATATATAGAGCATAGGTTGTCCATATATAATTAGCAATCAGATAAAATCCATGGGCCTGTGGTACACTTTAGAAGTGAGTTCTAAGTGTGCTTTTAGAGATTTCTAATAGATATGTCGACAGGATTATGCCTATAGAGATTTGACGTTTACATCTATATCTCTGGGATAAATCCGGATACCTGTGACGGAGGAATTAAACATATGCAATGATCTCGACCTGTTTGATTCAACGAGTTTATCTGTGGTCATCATAATTTTTGTGTGGGTGAATTATGGACACGAAATTGGATTTCGTGATGGATATGCCTGAATCTAGAGAGCCTCACTAATGAAATATACTCGTAGAGCACTAGGGCAACTTTTATGAATAATGGTGATTATTTATAATTCTTTTAACAGTTAAACGAAAGATACATATATTAGGGGTCGATCCGTCATTTCCTAATTAATGTGTATTTGTATTTAATATATGATATTATTAAATACACATTAATTAATGATCAAATTAAGATATTTGACGTATATCATTAATATATGTATTTGAGATATTTAAAGTAAATATAATACTTATATTTGAGATATTTTTATTTATTTAATTATTTATTTATTTATTTAATTGTTAAATAATTAAAATATTAATATCTAACATTATGATACAGTTAGGAAATAATTACAATGTAAATATTTGACTTTACATTAAAGGAAATAGTTATCAAATTGATATTGACTTCTTTAAATTGGATTTAAAAATTGAAAATATCAATTTGTTTTATTTGCTTCATTTTCAGCCAAACCCTTATGTATTTGAAGTGTTAAATTTTTTCATTTGCTTCACTTTATCTAAGCCTCCATAAACATAAACAAAAGAAGTTTGAGAGAAAAATAGAAGAAAACAAAAGTAAATCAAGATAAGCTTGGAAATAAATAAGTATTTCCAATTTGTTATTTGTAGGAAAAATGTTCCTCTTGTTCTTGGCTACATCCTATGTTGTTCTTAAGTTTTTTCTACTCTTTCTTCTTTTTGTTTTTGATGGTTGGAAGTTTGATTATAGGGCTTTGCATGTATGATGAACAAAGAAAGCTTCTAATGTGCTAGTAAGCGTTCTTTTGATCATTTGATGATCTAGTTACCATTGTAGAGTTGGTGGGCCACTCATTGATGACCTATAATTTTCTAGAGTTATTTTAAAGTGGTGAGACTTGTTTGGTGTGGTAGAGACTTGATTGAAGTGTTGGATTCATTTGATTTTGTGTAATTTGTCCAATTTGAAGAAATTATAAAATTATGATTTATACCCTTTCCAAATTTGGGGCTTTTCGTATATGTGTTGTGTATTGATGTATATATGATGTATATTAAATTTGGGATTGATTAGAATTCATCTAAACTTGTTTTGAACAACTTTGGACCAAAATGCACAAATTGGGAACTTTGAGGGGCTCACGACAATTTGGCTATTTTTGGGGACTTTAGTTGCAATTTGTATTTTGATGTGTTTGACATGTTAAAATCATTTTAGTATTGATTTGGAATCACTCAAAATTATTTTTGACAATTTAAGGACTAAAACGATCAAAATGTAAGTATTGGGACTATTCGACAATTAACAAGAAATTTGATTTCTTCGGTGAAAATTTCAGATTTTAAGTATTGAGTAATTAAAATAAATAATTTATTTTAATTGTCCAAGAAAAATTTTGAAATCGGAAAAATTTTGATTTTCCGCGTTTCGCTGCGTTACCCTGTAATACCCCTTAAAACCCCAACAAAAATCACATCTGCATTGACCATTAATGAGAAATGAAAGTTTCTTGCACAACCACAGCCAACCCCATGAGTCATTAAAACCCTCACGAGGGTAGTTATGGTAGTCAACACATAGACCAAGTTAAATCTTTTATTACTCTTCACAGTGGTAAGGTCATCCACAAACTTATTCTTGAACTTCGCGAAGCTAAAAATAAATTAGATTCAGATGGTAAAGAAAGGGTTGATGAACCATTACCTATGTTTATGATAATAGTTTTCTCATGCACCTCCATTTCCTCAAGCATTAAAAAAAAAAAAATTGAACCATTACCCAGAGATATTTGAAATATTCATATAGGTAAAGGTCAATATTTATTTGTTAGATGCCATCCAACATATACCATCTTATGCCAAATTTCTGAAAGATTTGTGCACCGTTAAAAGAAAATATCAGGTTAGAAAGAAAGCTTTTCTAGCTGAACAAGTAAGTTCTATTATCTCAACCAGTAATACATTAAAATACAAAGACTGTAGTTGTCAAACTATTTCATGTATTATTATAAATCAAAAAATTGAACATGTTTGCTTGATCTTGGAGCCAATGTCAATTTGCTTCTATTTTTAATTTACCAACAATTTAATATTGATGAGTTAAAACCAACCTCAACTACTCTTTTATTTGCCGATATATCAATCAAGGTACCAAAAATAATTATGGAAGGCGTGTTATTATATTTCCATAAATTTATATATCCAGTGGATTTTATTGTCTTGGAAACACAACATGTAGCAGACAGTTATAAGCCAATTCCTGTAATACTTGGTCGTCCATTTTTAGCAACAGTTAATACTTTAATTAATTACTGGAATGGAATCATGAATTTATTTTTTGGCAATATGATGTTGGAGCTTAATGTTTTTAATATGTGCAAACAATCATATAATGAGGACGGTGAAAACAAGAGCATGAAACTAATTGAACCAATTTTGGAGGAACATATTAATGGGAGTTTATATGATCCAATGGAAATTTATACAGCTAATTTTTTTAATCAGGTAAGCAATTAGATTCAAATATTCTTAATAATTTTTTACTTGATTCTATACTAGTACTGGAAGACGATGTAGAGAAATAAAATTTTGAGGAACTAAGAACGTTGGAAGAAGAAAAACATTAGGAAGCGATAAAGAATGTAAGAAATAAAATTGGAATTAAAGACTTTTCTAGAATGATTGAATTATTCATTTCTTTGAGATAAATAAACTTACCCAATGGTAATTTCTTCCTCTCTCACAAGTGATCAAGAAGGTAAGTTTTTAAATGTGTTGAGAGAACATAAACAGACGATTAAATTGACTTCAAAAGACATAAAATGTATTAATCCTTTGATCTGCACACACATAATAAATTTAGAAGATTATGATAGGTCATATCGTCAATCCCAAAGAAGATTAAACCCTCACATGAAAGAAGTGGTAAAAAAAGAAATCCTTAAACTTCTTGATGTGGGCATTATCTACCCTATCTCCGATAGTAAGTGGGTAAGTCTTACACAAGTTGTGCCTAAAAAGTTTGGAATAACTGTCGTAAAAAATGATAAAGGAGAATCAATTCCAACTCGAATCACATCTAGTTGGCGTATGTACATTGACTATAGAAAACTAAATGACGCCACTAGAAAATATCATTTTCCTTTACCATTTCTAGATCAAATTTTGGAAAGAGTAGCAGGACATCCCTACTATTACTTTCTTGATGGTTACTCATGTTATTATCAAATTATCATTGCTTTAGAAGACTAGGAAAAGACCACATTCACATGTCCTTTTAGAACATTTGTATTTAGGAAAATGTCTTTTGGACTTTGTAATGCACCAAAAACACGCCAACGATGCATGTTAAGCTTATTTAGTGACATGGTTGAACACTGTTTAGAGGTCTTTATAGATGATATAACTATTTTTAGGAACTCATTTGATAATTGCTTGAATAATTTAGAAAATGCTTTGAAAAGATGTGAAGAAAAAAGACTTGTGTTTAATTGGGAAAAATATCATTTCATGACTAATTCATGAATTATTTTGGGTCACATTGTGTCATCTAAAGGCATTGAGGTTGACAACGCAAAATAGAGGTAATCTCTAAATTGCCACCACCAAAAACAGTCAGGGAAATTCATTCTTTCTTAGGACATGCAGGATTTTATAGAAGGTTCATTAAAAACTTTAGTACCATATCCAGACCCTTGTGTAACCTCATATTAAAAGGTGCAATATTTGAAAGGACATAAGAATGTCAAAAATTATTCGAAAAGATTTTCAGTCTTTTAACTTATGCTCCTATCATGCAATCCCCTGATTGGTCTTTACTTTTTGAGCTAATTTGATGCTAGTGATTATGCATTTGCGCAATATTAGGACAGAGAAAGAAAGGTTAGTCGTATGTAATTTATTACGCAAGTAGAACTTTAAACAGTGCACAAATGAATTATAGTACCACGGAAAAAGAACTATTTGCTGTAATATTTGCATTGGATAAATTTCGATCATATTTAATTGGTTCCTCAGTCGTTGTTTATTCTGACCATGCTGTTGTTAGATAATCAATGTATAAATAGGATGCAAAACTAAGATTACTATGATGGATTTTGCTGCTTCAAGAATTCAATCTCACAATCAATGATAAGAAATGAGCAAAGAATGTAGTTGCAGATCATTTATCGAGACTCACAAATGAGTCATCAATTCACACAACTCATATCAATGACTTTTTTCCTGGTGATTTTTTATTTCCTATAAATACAATGCCTTGGTATGCTAATATTGTCAATTTTCTTACAACAAGAAAAATACCTTTATATTGGAGCCATCAAGACAAGAAGAAATTTTTTACCGAAGTCAAAAGATTCTACCGGGACGATCCACATCTGTTCAAGTATTACTTTGATCAAATTTTCAGACGATGCATACCGGACAATGAGATAAGTGGTGTTATTCAATTTTTTCATTCAGAAGCATGTGGAGGTCACTTCATATCTAAGAAAACCATTGTAAAAATCTTGCAATGTGGAATTTATTGGCCCACCATTTTTAAAGATACATATACTTTCTGCAAAACTTGTGAAAATTGTCAAAAATAGGGATCCATTTTAAAAAGAAACATGATTCATTTAAATCTCATCATTGCCATCGAAATCTTTGATTGTTGGGGAATAAATTTCATGGGTCCATTTCCACAATCGTTTGGAATTTTATATATCTTAGTTGCAGTCAATTATGTCTCAAAATGGGTTGAGGCGATTCCTTGTCGAAATAATGATAAAAAACTGTGATTAAATTTTTAAAAGAAAATATTTTAAGTCGATTTGGAATCCCTCAGGCCATTATAAGTGATGGAAGTAAACATATTTTTTTTAACAAGCCTTTTGAGTCCTTAAATAAAAAATATGGAATTACACATAAAGTTTATACTTCCTATCACCCTCAGACAAATAGTCAAGTTGAATTAGAAAATAGGGAAATCAAACAAATTTTGAAAAAAATGATTAACCCATATTGAAAAGATTGGTCTCTTGGATTGAGTGATGCAGTTTGGGCATATCGAACAACTTTCAAAACATCTTTGGGAATGACTCTTTATCATCTAGTTTATGAAAAACCTTGTCATTTGTCTGTAGAACTTGAGCATAAGGCATAATGGGTTATTAAAGCATTCAACTCAAACCTTGAAAATGCTAGTCATGAACGTAAACTGTAATTAAATGAACTTGAAGAGATAAAGAATGATTCATATGAGAATGCAAAAATTCTTAAAGCTGAAACTAAGGCATTTCATGATAGTTGAATTTCACAAAAATTATTTGAAATTTGTTAGAAAGTTTTGCTTTATAATTCTCGTCTTTATTTATTTCCTGGAAAATTGAAATCCAAAGGCTCATTTATTATAAAACACCTTTACCCATATGGAGCTATTGACATTGAGAATCTTAGGGAAGGTGATGTATTTAAAGTGAATGGACAACGTATGAAATCATTTTTAGAGTGTTTAAATTTTCAAGAATCGCTTTTCCTTTCAAATCTAGTGTATTGTGATTGATGTATTTCAAGTTATTATTTTCTTTTCTTTTCTTTTATATTTATCTAATTTCTATTTTTTCTTGAGTTTTGCAGTATTTTTTTGTCAGAATCTTACACCCCAATTAAACAGCGGATAATAGTACTCTGTGACTCTAAGTCGGTTCTTTTAGTTTCTTAAAATTACTGATACCTTATAATCAAGGCATGGAAGAAACTCTCGCAAAACTACACAATCATTTTCCTTCTCTCCCCCAAAATGCTCTAATGAAAATTTACAAAGCACGAACCGAAAGAATGAGGCTTTTATGATCAATGGTATTCCTAAAATGCTCTAATGAGGCTTTTCCTTCTCTCCCTCAAAATGCTATAATGAAATCATTTTCCCAAAATGCTCTAAAACCATGTTTTTACTTAGTAACCGGACATCTTGCCTCAAAAAGTAGTGATTGTTCACGTAAAATGATAGAGCTTGAGTTAGTTTAAAAAATGATGATAATAATAATCAAGCTTTTACTTAATAACCGGACATCTCGCCTTAGTAAGTAGTGATTGTTTGCGTAGAACGGTAGAGCTTGAGTTTGTAAAAAAAAAATGTGTGTGAATAAGTTCGATTTCATAGCCTTTCTAACTCGAGCAATTAAGTCTGTATGGGTGTTTTAAAACTTAGTGCCCTAAGGCCACCTGGACTGAGAGTCACTGACACAAAGCTCGTTACATGGTTAAAGAGAAAAGCTTAAGGAAATGAGACATTTCTTCTTTTTAACATCTAATATCCGAGCAATTAAGTTTATAGATGTATTTTAACACCTAGTGTCCTAAACTGACTAGTTTGGGAATCACTGACCCAAATCTCGTTATAATGATTGCAGATGTATTATTATTTTATTTTTTAAAAAAATATATATTTGTATTTATAAATAAACTCTCATTGCCAAAAGGTGTGAATTCTGATATAACTCTAAGATAAAAATATTACTCTCTTTTTAAAAAAAACATGTGAATGTTGTGGGTACGATGAATTGATTGATACTTTCTCTTATGGGTGTATGGAAAGAGAGTAAAAAGTACATGAGAATTTACTTATTTGATAATTTAGAAAGAAATGAAATAATTACTAACTTGGATAAGAATTTGTCTTTTTAGTTTTCGCTCAAATTACTAGGGACTAGTAATAATCTAGTTGAGGGTGTGATGAATACTAAAAAGTGCACATTTATTAAAAGAAAATTTAATAATTTACACTTTTAGTTTTATTAATCCCCTAAATTTAGCACATTTGTAAAATAATAATTAAATTTATGTTTTATATATTTTTATTGTGATTTTTATTTCTTATGTAGATGAAATAATACTTTGGATGTATAACTAGAAAAATGGACGTGACATTTGGATTTTGGAGGTCAAAACCTTAAAAAGGCGTTCTAACAGTGTACAATTTCGGAAATTCCAACTTTGCGCAATTTTCGTATTTTGGCCATAACTTTTTACTCCGATATTGGATTGAGATGATTCTAGATCCAAATGAAAGAAGACTCAAATGTCTACAACTTTCTGTTGACGAGATTTTCTAGTTCTGAAGTTTCAAGGCCGAAATTGATGAAAAATCTAAAGTATGTTATATGTAATTATTAAAGACAAAAACAAAAAAAAATAATAATATATATATATATATATATATAATAACAAATTATCCACCTTTCGGTGGAAAGGTGGATAATTTGTCAAAGCATGCAAAGAAATTTGCATGCTTTGACAAAAATGTAAGGACAACATCCTTCATATTTTTTTATCTGAAATTTTTTGAAGGATTTCAGCTCTTATGTGTTTGATTTTTTTTAAGTTTTCTTGTAATTTTTTTCTTTCAATAATAAAATTATGTGTGTTTTTATTCAAATCATGAGTAGTTAATTTCATCTTGTTGGGGTAAAGGGTGAAGCTTTTAATATGAGAATATAGATTAATCTTACTTATATTATAATATATGAATTGTAACATAAAGACTAATATTAATTTAAATCTCGGTTAATTATTGACAAACTTTGTCACCGCATATATGGAAGGTTTTATTTATTTGACATAATTGAGTACCTAACTGGCCTTGTTATAAGCAAATGTTATCACCGTCTTTATAGCAGGTTTTATTTGTTTTGGCATATTTAATTCCTGAAATAAATTACTAGATAATAATGATAATTTATATATTGTAAAAATTAAAATTTCTAAATTTTAAATATTAAAAGTGAATCCTCTAACCCAAACATTTTATTTTATTATTGAAGTCTAATTTAAAAATTTTCAATCACTTCAAACAATTCACTCTTTTTATTTTTACTCAAATTATTATTTTATCTTATTAAATATATTTCCTATGGATTGACTCCGAACTTACCGGGTTATTTTATTACTTCGACACTCTTATAATTGAGAGTAAAGAATGACTTTATGAGACATAACTTTAGTTAGTGTTCACATTTTATCAGTGTTTGACCACGTCAAAACAACATTATAAATATAAGAATTCAACACCTTCATACCTCTTACTAAGCCATTATGGCCCAAATTTCAAATTGTTCATCCTACTGCTATACAATGTGAATGGCCTTTCAATTGTCGAGTGACATCACTCTGCAGTTTATCACATCTACATATATACTGCTAAGTGATGTCACTCAGTATAGCTAAGTATCATTGGTTTGAGTTCCTTCTGTCTACTATACAAACCGAAGTTAACGCAAACAAGAAAAATACTGCAATTTGGTAACTAATGCGAACATATTTGATTTATTATAACAACGTTCGTGTATTCTTTATGGGATTTTGTTCAAAAATATAACATGTGCAAAACATTAAAATGGATTTCTTTGCTTTCTGCATAATTCAAGATGCAAATCAAGATATGTAACTCATCTAGATTGTTGGCTCGGTAACTCATCTGACAAACCACAACATCCCGTAGAAAGATATGTAAAGTCTTCTTGTTGATGGTGATTTTTGCGACCAAGTATTTTGAACAACTCGGCAAGGGCAGAGAGGGAGGTTCTTCTTTTGGGAGGATGCATAGTCTGAGGGTATAGCATGGTGAAGATATCATAGACCGACAACATCAGAGCCGACCCCGAACACTATAGCCTGGTAGCTCGATTTAGTCCTACCCTTCCTCCCGGATCCGAAGAAAGAGCTCAGATATTATGGGTCAGGTCGGAAGAATTTGGATTAGTTCGGCACAATATTTTTCCGTCCTCGTGAGTAACCAGGACCGTTTGGACATTTCCCCCTGACATGTACCACCGCGCGAAAGATCTTTATAGGCTGTCTTCATAATTGTTGAGTGTGGTAGTGCCAAAAACAGAGTGATTTAATGGACAGTCAGATGGCATGCTTACTTTCGGCGAGGCAGTTAGGGCAGAGAGTCCATCAATCGACAGGAAATCCGTGTGGCTGACGTCATAGAGATAAGGGAATAGTGTTATTTTTTCTTAGTATATAAAGAGAGGGTAAACACATTTGTAGAGGTTAGCTAAAATTTCACTCAAGCACGATTTGTAAGAAAACACTAAGCAAACAACTCGGTATTGAGTGACCACAATTGAGAATAGGTCGTTCGAGCTCGGTTCAGTTATAAAACCAGTACTCTACTTTGTTCCTGTAGACGTAGGTTGGATCTATTCCGCTGAACCACGTAAATCCTTTGTCGATTTTGTATTTGTTTTTATCTCCTTCTAAGTTTGCTTTTGGCCCCCCATAACCAAATAAATTCACGGTTGGAGGAGGATTATTCTAGGAGCAGTATCTCAAACTTGCCCCTGGAATGAAAATCATCCATCAACAGTTGGCGCCGTCTGTGGGAGAGAGCAAAAAGAATTTGGCGTAGTAAGACGATGGCAGGAGACGGGAACCACAGATCGTCGGAGGGTTCTACGACTGAGTGGATGGAGAGAATGGAAGAAAACATGAGAAAGAAAATGGAGATAAACCAAACCTTCATGAAGGCAATGATGGAAAAGCAGGAGGGACTAGAGAAGAGAAATGAGGAACAAGCGGAAGCTGGTCCGAGTGGAAAGAGGAAAGAGATAGCCAGTAGAAAGAGAGTTGACGAGGGTGATGAAGGTGGGAGAAGGAACGCCCAAAAAGTACGATCAGCGGTAGCTCTCCTCCTTAAGCCGCAGAATGAAATGTTAAAAAGTTTACCAGAAATCACCCATTAGGACTAAGCCGCAGAATGAAATGTAATGTTAAAAATGGGTGACACTTGCACGCCACCACTCGTAAACGAACAAGTTCCTCCTAGAGCAGGCGTGATGAGCGGAAAATATATCAATATTTACCGCCCCTTTTACTTAATATTTTGTTTAGTTTCTCGGGTTTGATGAACGTTTTGATGTGTTTTAGTTTATTTTGCAGATAAAATAATATTGGGACTTAATGAAATCATTTAGGACGAAATGTGGTTCAAATAAGGGAAATTATTGGACTTGATATATTAATTTTGGAGATTGGAAACTTGAAAGGGCGTTTTTGACGAAGTGCAGTTTTGGAAATTCCAGTTTTGCGCATCTGTCGTATTTTGGGTATAACTGTTTCCTCAGATATCGGATTGAGCTGATTTAAGTTCCAGATTAAAGAAGACTAAAAGATCTACAACTTTGAAAGAGAACATATTTTCAAATTCTGATGATTTCATGACAGAAATTGATGAACCATCCAGAAGTGTGTGGAGTGTAATTATTAAAAGTCATTATCAATCATTTTCAAAGCAAAATATTAATTAATAAATAATTAATAAAAATTATCAAATCACCACCAAACAAGATAAGAAATTAGTGGAGCAATTATGGATTTGGTGGAGTAATTAGTGGAGAAATTAATAATGGATTTGGTGGAGAAATTGATTGATGATTTGATGGTGGCAAAATTTTGCCTATAAATACCAAGCCATTTCATTTGTAAAATTCATACTTTCTTCTTTGAAATCCTTAATGAAAAAATAAAAAGATTGTATCTAGTTTGTTTATTTTTAGTTTTCAGTAATTAATTTTCAATTTCGCACTTTCTTTTCTTTACTTTTCAGTTTTACTTTCCGTAATTTACTTTTACGCATAACATTTTCCTTTCTTTACTTTTTCAGTTTTTATTTTTCAACCATGAGGAGGTAACTTCCCTCTGCCGAGGTGAAAGGTAATTCTTTTACTGTTACTATCTTAGATTAATCTCCCTTAGACACAACATATTCACTATTCTAAAATTTGACTTAAAAAGGAATACCGCTATATTGGTCGGTGGGCTATTTAATTTAAACTGTTAAACCTGACTAAGCAAGGATACCGCCAGATTGGTCGGTTGGTAATTTAATTTTGGTTCCGACTTTATGGCTGGTTATTTCTTTATCGCCTACATGGCAGGTTCATGGATAAATTTTACCGCCTTTATGGCTGGTCGGACTTAACTTGACTTAATCAGGGTACCGCCTATATGGTCGGTTGGTTTTAATCTCACAAGTGATTATGTTATACTAAGGGAGATATCTAAGTTAGTAATTAGTAAAAGTAATTCCTTTTATCTTGGAAGTTTATTTTCATTTACTTTCCCGCTTTTACTTTCTCGCAGTTACTTTTTAGCATTTTTATTTTATGTCTTTTAAGTTTTCATTAGCCATAGCTATGTATTGTAACTAAGTTAGTATCTAGGGTTGTGATGAATTTCAATATAACCGGTTTATAAGGGGTTAGATTATAGGTTGGGTAATTTAAAGATTTATTTATTGAGTCTTAATCTTAATGCTTTTTATTACTGGCCATTAATAAAATTGATTAGGTAAACTTAAAATGAACTAGACATAGGGATTTTAAGTTTAAGACCTTAGACTCAATAACCCACGATCTTCCTTGAGGATAGATAACCCTTTTAATAGATTTCCTTACAGGATAGGAATATACCTGTCGGGCGGGGGTAGCCATAATTGGAACTTAATCTTAATGAATCTAGGTAATTTGGTTGACATAGACATATGGTTCAATTGGATTATACTAGGTATTTGAAATTGACCATCGGAAGAGGCTTTTACATAAATTAGTGTTCCAGGTTAATAAATCAATATATTACCCAACTTTAAGATAACCATTTCATATTCTAAGTAATATTGGAATTAATCACAACCCTGGATAGTTTTTATAAATTTGGATTTTTCTCAACCTACTTTTAAGCAATTTTATTTACTTGTTTTAAATTTAGAATCATCGTCATTTCAAATCAATCAATCAAACAACCTGTTAGATACTGGTAATCAGTTGGCCCCATAAATTAATAACAAAAAGGTTTTAAGTCCTCGTGGGATCGATATTTTTATACTACTTGAACGATACGTGCGCTTGCGTTATACGTGTGTGTTTACGCCGGTTAAGGCGCGGCGTTTGTTCGGCCTGCCGAGTACTCGGATTCACGGCCAAGATAGTCCTCAAGGAGCGTCAGGCGAACATGCGTGTCCGGGGCACTAGATCTGTATCCATGAGTGTCGCCAGCCTATTATGAGGTGGCTACCTGGAATGATATGGAGGGAAAATAAGCTGACGGTAGACCACTCGGAAATCAGGTTGTAAGTTGCCGATAGAGAAATGCATTGTACAGAAATACTTTCAGAACGTTCGGCACAAAGGGACCCTGTTAACTTGATCGGAAATTTCAGAATCAAGTTCGGACCGGAAGAGTATTATCGGATGACTACATATAAGAGTCAGAAACTTATTGTAAAGCCTCTATTGAAATGACCCGCAAATAGTTGTAAGAAGGGCGGTAGATCCCACGAATATGAATAATACTTTCTCTTTTAAATTAAAAAAATTTGTTCATTTTACTTGTTTGTTAATTGAATGCGAAAGCCATGTTCAATATTCCTAGGATGTGCTCGGGGTGAAGGGGTGTTCAGTAACTGAGAATGACACCAAGCATGCGGCACGCCAATCCTGGGTGTCAATATCAAACCCTCGGGTGGAAGTGTTCCAACCCAGGTACTTTCCCTTTTAAGGATCCAGAACGCATCAAGGGATGAAGTGCATATGGGAAAAGCGCGAACCCTTCATGGCACGCCAAAACCGGGTGTCATTATCAAATCCCCGCGGCCGGAGCGTTACTACCACATTACTCAGATTTTTGAGGAATAGCTCGGGTAAGCCGAACCTAGGGAGGTTTCTGCCCATGTGAGTTATCTGGCTGATCCCGTTGAGAACCATCAGGCACAAGATATAGGGACGACTGAATAGCCTCCATGACCTTTTGTGACCTCGGGTAAACCTGGCCCATGGAGGTTTCTGCCCTTGCGAGTTGGCTGGTGAATCCCGTTGAGAACCACCAGGTGCACAGCGCGGGGAAGGCCCCAGTGCCTCCGTGACTCTTGCATCCTTAAGGGATGGCAAACACGGGGAGGTTTCTTCCCCCCGTGTATAGTCTGCCTAATCGCTCAGATCCAGAGAAGCATAGCATGAGGAGGTTTCTTCCCCCATAGCGTTTGCAGACTCCACACCCACCTAGCATGGACCCCGATTCATGGCATTGGTCGCTCACCGATCCGTAGCCTGGTTAGCCGGGACACTGAATTGTAAGGTTCAGAATTGTTATTTTGGGAGGCACTAGGCAGAATGCTGCCTCGGGGCACCCAAGTTGTTATCATTTCGAGTATGTGTGGAGTATGTGCTAAGTCACCTCCACTGTACTAACCTTGTCATATTTTCAATTTTTATTTTTGTTGATGCCCGGAAAATGGACGCCTGCTCCAGGATCCGCGGAGTACCGGAGGTCAAAAATCTTCCCTCGCGGATGTCTCATTTATTCCACTGGCTCGGGGCTGCATTCGTTCCGCCGAGGCTATTTATTCCACTGGCTCAGGGCTGGATTCGTTCCGCCGAGGCCATTTATTCCACTGGCTCGGGGCTGCATTCGTTCCACTGAGGCCATTTATTTATCGGCATGGGGTCGGAGCATCTCCCCCATGGCCGGATCTCAATTGGTCCGGGAAGATAACATTCCCTCGGAGCTAAGCATTCTGCGAGCTTAGGGTCGTGCTGCATCCCACTGAGTCTGGATTATTCATCAGCATGCGGTTTGAGCATCTCCCACATGGCCGGATCTCAATTGGTCCGGGGAGGTAACATTCCCTCGGAGCCAAGCATTCTGCGAGCTCGGGGTCGGGTTACGTCCCACCGAGTCTGGATTATTCATCGGCATGAGGTGGGAGCATCTCCCCCATGGCAGGATCTTGATTGGTCCGGGGAGGTAACATTCCCTCAGAGCCAAGCATTCTGCGAGCTCGGGGTCGGGTTGCGTCCCACCGAGTCTGGATTATTCATCGGCATGGGGTCAGAGCATCTCCCCCTTTGCCGGATCCCAATTGGTCTATGGAGGTAACATTCCCTCGGAGCCAAACATTCTGCGAGCTTGGGGTCGGGTTGCGTCCCACCGAGTCTGGATTATTCATCGGCATGGGGTCGGAGCATCTCCCCCATGGCCGGATTTTGATTGGTCTGGGGAGGTAACATTCCCTCCGAGCCAAGCATTCTTTGAGGTCGGGGTCGGGTTGCGTCCCACCGAGTCTGGATTATTCATCGGTATGGGGTCAGAGCATCTCCCCTATTGTCTGATCTCAATTGGTCCAGGGAGGTAACATTCCCTCGGAGTTAAGCATTCTGTGAGCTCGGGGTCGGGTTGCGTCCCACCGAGTCTGGATTATTCATCTGCATGGGGTTGGAGCATCTCCCCATGGCCGGATCTCAATTGGTTCGGGGAGGTAACATTCCCTCGGATCCAAGCATTCTACGAGCTCGGGGTCGGGTTACATCCCACCAAGTAGATTTATCTTTGCCATGAGGTCGGAGCATCTCCCCCATGGCCGGATTATAATTGGTCAGGATCAGAACTTCTCTTCATAATCAGACTTTGAAGAACGAGTTAGCAAGTTGGAAATAGAAATTATGCTAAGTATTGAAAGCATTACAAGAAACATTCATTAAGATGCAAAAAAAAAAAAAAAGTGTGTATATTATTATTGAAGAAAAATGTATTGTTTGTTACACAGGGCCCCCTTGGAGTCACCATCATTCCTCAGCCCACACAAGGGCAACTAGTTCAGCTTGATCAGGCTCATGAGGTAAAACCTCTAGCTCAGGCTCAACAAAGAAGATCTCAGTTTCAATTTGGGCGGCATGAGGAGCTTCGACTTCTGCTGCAGACACTTCGGACTCGGGGGTAGGGACCTCAGGGTGAGCCTCCTCATGACCTGGGGACATTAGCACGGTGGATATGGGTTCAGGGTCTTGAATCTGCTCTGGAGGAGGAGGCGTGAGTAAGGTAAGAGCCTCATCCTCTGAGATCTCCCCATTGCAGTATTTGAAGGCAATATGGACGGGCCCCATATCCAACCCGAGCAATAACACATGGATGATCTCCACGCAGTCCTCAATCCCGTCGAGTTTGCCTTTCTCCAGGTCCGCCTCCAGCTTGGCCTATTTGCTTTTCAGGTTATCCCGGGCCTGATCCATCTCCTTTATTGCCTCTTCGAGCTTGGAGTCTGAACTGGCCTTCTCTCATCTCAGCCGTTTGGCCTCGTCCTCCGCATCATCCATCTTTCTCATTGCAACGGCGGAGGCATTGCGAAGGGAATCATTCAATGCAGTGGCCTCGGCCGCGGCCTTTTTCAACCTCTGGATCTCTTCTTCTTTTTTGGCCAATTCGGCCTCTCGCTCTGCCATCTGAGATTGGAGCCTCTGCACTTGGCCCCCCTCTGACAGTAGGCTCGTCAGTAGGTCTTTGTTTCGGGCCATCATGTAACCTATCTGTAAGAGAAATAAAGGGTTAGAATTCACCAAGTAAAAGCGAAGTGCATGAACAGAAAAGGGTGTTTACCTTAAGGATTTGGGCACAGAACTTGGAGATCACCTCCTCGGGAGAAATGTCCTCATATCGTGGGATCTGCTCGGGGGGGATCGCTTTGGCCAATAAGTTGAATGCAAGCACCAGATGGGCTACCGCATCATTGACCTTTTCATTAAGGTCATTCACCCCAACACCACCCCTCTCTTCCCAGTCCTAAGGGAACCTCTGTTGGTTTTTTCTCCTTCCGAGTGACAACCTTCTTGGTGGGGGTTCTTCTTCTTCCTCCTCAAGCTCAACTACTTCTTCGCTGAGCTCAACTACTTTAACTACTTTTTACTTGAAGGTATGGATGAGGCAGGGTACGGTTGGACTGTATGACTCAGAGTGGCCAATGTGAGAGTGGGCTGAGGAGGTGCCACCAGATGAGCAAGCATCTTGGATTTTCCCTTAGCCTCAGGAGGAATCGGAGAGGTCAGTCATCGCCAAGAACTTCCAGTTGCCCCATGGCCGGCCTTTTTGGCCAGGCTCTTGATCCGCCCCTTGACATTCGTCTGACTTTGTCATTCCTGCAGAATAAGATAGAAAGTATGGTCAGTTTCCGAGTATGGGTAACTTCAATCAGATTCAAGCTAAGTACAAGAAGTTTGTTAGTAGATCAGGAGGTAACTACCTAATCCCCCTGGAGCTTGTGGAGGTGTGTTCCGGATGAGGCCCGATTCTACAAAGGTGAGTCATTGACGATACTCTTCCAGAAGCCGGAGAAGCTCCGGGCTTTCTTAATCTTGATCCGGACCTCATGACTAACTTTGGGGGGATCCCTTCAGCAGGCTAAAAAGGTTTGGGAAGTTAGTATTTTTTCATATATTTGCACAAAAACTAAGGGATCAGGTCCTCACCTCATTCCATAAAGACGTGTGGGACATCTATCTCTTCGAAATCTGTTGACCGAGATAGACCTCTGTCGCCCGTGGCCCAGAACGAGGGATCTTTGAAGTTTTTGTTAGTCTGGGGGAGCTGGTGATGAAAGCAGGAACATCGGCGTAAGAATAGAGGTAGTACCAATCGTGATGAGTTTTTGGGTTGGCCTTTAGCTTGTATAGTCTGTACAGCTTCACAAAGGTCGGCTCTCCTAGGCCCGCTCGATGTCATATCACATGAAGATCGACCAGTATCCTTCAACTGTTCAGATTCAGCTGATAGGGAGCGACTTCCTTCGAGGCAAGCATCCTCGCGAAGTAGGACTGGATAGGCAGTCGCAAGCCACATTCGAAGAATGATGGGAGGAGGGCCACAGAACCATACTCGGGCCGACTTGCAAACTCACCAAGCCTCGGGACCTCAAGTGATATGTCTATGGGGACCTTATACTGATGGCGGAGTGTGCTCAAGGGGTCTTCCGTGAAGGTTGAAGGGCGGTCCATGTCCAGAGAGGACCAGTCTAGCTCACCCGGTTCAGGATTCTTCCAGGGAATTCGGTGGCGGTAGGTGTCATTCTCTTCCTGAGATGGAGTTGGAGTGGTATCTAATTCTTTTAAGCTGGCCGTCCCCGAGCTGGAGGAAACCTCTTCAGCATAAAGAGGCTGTGGGACTGAGGGCTGAGCTGAGGACGATTCAGCATCTGACATTCCTAACATGGCAGGGTCTGAGGAGGACAGTTAGTAATCAGTTTGGGGGCATCATATACTTAAAGGCCATTCCAGTGACCGAGGACCTAGGCCTAAAGTCTCTAAATGTCTTAACGATGGCCAAAAATAGTAAGTCTTTTCATAAGCATCAAACAAAGTATGCAGTAAACAACAAACCCAGGAAACCCAAAAATCAAACATCTTAACCCACAACCCATCATTCGGCCTAAAAACACATGCATCTTACACCATCCAATCAACCTACCAACCACACTACACATTTCAACAACACATTCACAACACACAATAGAGGCATAAACACAAAAACATGATAGAAAGCATGAAGAACAAGCAAGAACCAATGTATGAACTCTCAGAGGCAACAAATAAACACGAAATGTTTCAGAGATTGGGTAGAAGGAGGTCGAGCAGAAGACTTACTTGGTTCGAGAGGTTGAATGGAGAAATGGTTTGGTCGGTCTTGAAGTTTGTTGATCTCAGAAAGAAGGGAATAAACCTTTTGCACTTCAGAAAAGCTGGTTTTCGTAAAAGAGGGAAAGATGTGATGTTTCCCGTTTTTGTAAGCAGCTCGGGGCATTCCTGGCCGTTAGATCAGAGAGAGATGGCTCGGATGAACTCCGCGTGTCACTTTGAAATTCCATCTACTCAATTTTTAATGAACGGATGAGATTAAAAACCCTTCAACTGCCCCTGAACGGTTGATTGTTTTGGTTCTGGCGGGAGGGTCATGGATTCTTGACAAGTGTCACGGCCAGATTAAACCCTAAAAATGATTTGATGGGAATTTATGAAGTAATAATGGTTTACGATTTCCAAGGGATGGCTACCAGAAAGGTAAATAGGGGTATTTGCTTCAAGCCACGAGCGCCGTTTGGACATGTATCAGAATACTCAGTGACCGAGCACATGAAGATGACAAGGACGACTCGATTAATAACCGAGGCAGTTTTTGTGGCTCCTAGAGGCGAACACCACCATGTTGATCAGTATTCCCTTGACTTCATAGTTCTCGGCACCAACTCGTACACTCGTTGAAACTGAGAACTATGAGACATATGTTGATGGTGATTTTTGCGACCAAGTATTTTGAACAGCTCGGCAAGGGCATAAAAGGAAGTTCTTCTTTTGGGAGGATGCATAGTCTAAGGATATAGCATGGTGCAGATATCAGAGACCGAAAACATCAGAGCCGACCTCGACCACTATAGCCTGGTAGTTGGGTTCAGTCCTACCCTTCCTCCTGGATTCGAAGAAAGAGCTTGGATATTATGGGTCAGGTCGGAAGCAGTTGGAGTAGTTCGACACAATGTTTGCCGTCCTCGTGAAGTCCGACATGTAACCATGATCGTTTGGACATTTCCCCCTGACATGTACCACCGCGCGAAAGATCTTTACAGGATGTCTTCATAATTGTTGAGTGTGGCAGTGCCCAAAACAGAGTGATTTAATGGAGAGTCATATAGCATGCTTACTTTCGGCGAGGCAGTTGGGGCAGAGAGCCCATCAATCGGCAGGAAATCCAAGTGGCTGACGTCATATAGATAATGGAATAGTGTTATTTTTCTTAGTATATAAAGGGAGGGTAAACACATTTGTAGAGGTTGGCTAAAATTTTACTCAAGCACGATTTGGAAGAAAACACTGAGCAAAACTGCTCGGTATTGAGTGACCACAATTGAGAAGAGGTCGGCCGTGTTGGATAATTATGACCCATAGCATCACTATTTTGTAAAGAACATGACGTTCTTGTACAAAATTAACTATGTGACAAAGAAAATTGCTCTTTTATCATTTATAATTGGATTTCCTGGATATATAAATGATAAAAGTCCATATGATTAGTACCAGATTAATAAGATATGAGACATTATTAATCCAAGTAAGGTTTAATCATTAAATATCCATAGTCGTAGTATTATCGAGACTGGACATCGATAATGCGGAATAGGCTAGTATTACACTTGTGCGCGTTATGGAAGCTTAACGATATAGTTCTGATATATTTAGGTATTGGATACTCATGCAAGTGTGATAGGAGGTTCTGTTTGCCGATTGTACGGGAACAGCTTCGCTCTAGATAGACCCTTCGGAATCTCATTGGTAGTATGACTATGTGTCTATGGGAATCCGAATCAGGGTAGGTGTATATGGTCTTAACCTGAGACTTGCATCGCTAATACTTGCGACAATCAGTATACTTTGGTTTTGGTCGTCCGAGGTTTTTAATAGGTTCTGTGTACGCCTCTTATGGGTATACTGAGAATCGTAGTGTATTGGGTGTGATGTCAAGATGGAAGTATCACTTCAGTCATATGGAGATGATGATCACGCATGGATACAGAACTGGTACTCTATAGTGTTATAGCCATCGGGAAAGTATGACTAGGTCATGACTTTCCAATTATAAAGAGACTAGTTGGTAGTGATCCGATATATGCTTAGTACGGGGCAGACACAACTCCAGCCCTAGGCCTAGCATGTGACATCCGATACTGGATCGTAATATGCAATACTATGTATACTACGTCTGATATAGATTATATATATTCCTTAAAAGAATATTTCTGGAGAATTGGTGCTTTGCTAGAAGCCAACCATGTCTTGTAAATCGGTAAGAACGTGGTACCGGGTATACACATCTTCGGATAGTCCGATGACCGTATTTACTGCCAACATATCCAGGGATCTCTTGGGTCGCCTCCCAAAGATTCACCGATGACAATTGACTCGAACAGAAAGAAATCTGAGATTTATTTATGAGAGAAAAATTTAATTTAGGATTAATTACGACAAGAATTAATCTGGGATTAATTCGACTAGAAGAGAGAACACGATTAATTTGGAATTAATCGGCAAAGTAAATTTAATAGTTAAATTAGATTTTACTATTTAATTTATTTAATTGGGCTAAAATAATATATTGGATATATTAAATGAAATTAGATTTCAAAGCGGAATTAAAATTGGATTTTAATTCGGGCAAACGAATTAATTTTAAATTAATTCGCAAGCGACTTTCGTAATAATAATTTGCTAGGCATTATTATTTATTTAAATTAGATTTAATTACGTCACAACGGAAAATTCGTTTATTCGGAATTAAACGAACCCGTGCCCGAGCGAAGTTGCGTGTTGAGTTAGCCGACTTAAATTTGGAATTGAAAAGTGGTGGGACTCACTTCACTTACATCATTTGTTTGACTAATGATGGAAGTGGTTAGGCTTGATTTTGGATTTGATTTGTTGGTTGAGTAAAGCTTAGTTTACTCATAAAACTCAAACCAATTCAACACAGAAACTTGGTATAAATTAACTTGTTGACTTTGGAAGTGTAATAAGGTTATTATTCACAGCAACCATTTTTCTCTTCTTTCTCCTTGAGGTCGTGAGCTTCATCTCTCTCCCATGGAGTTTTGTTGTAAAATTCTTGTAAGCTAGCCTTTAAGGAGTCAAAGGAAGGTGATAGGGAGACTCAACCATGAGTTTGGAACAACAAAGAGGGCTTGGAGCTTCCATCATCTATGAAAAAGTTTTTGAACTTCTACCAATCTTTGTAAGTAATTTCCGCAACTTACTTTAGATTATTCACACACAAATCATTCCTTAGAGATCCTTGGCATGTCTAGGACACTAACAGGCCGAGCTCGGTTCAGTTATAAAACCAGTACTCTACTTTGTTCCCATGGACGTAGGTTGGATCTATTTCGCCGAACCACGTAAATCATTTGTCGATTTTGTGTTTGTTATTATCTCATGCTAAGTTTGATTTTGGCCCCCATAACCAAACAAATTCACGGTTGGAGGAGGATTATTCTAGGAGCAGTATCTCAAACTTGCCCCTCGAACGAAAATCACCCTTCAACACTACTTACTATAGTACTCCAACATCAATAAAATTTGAATCTTCTAAATTTCAGCTTTAAAAAAGTTTAAGCTTTCAAGAAATTTGTCTGTGTAACACACACTTGAACTAGATACTTGTGTAAAAACCATCGAATGGTTTAAAAGACAAAGTTTCAGCATATTTTCACCCAAAGAATGAAGTCAAGTAGAAAACTTCAAGTCAGCAACTGGCATGCAAGGTTTTTACATCCAAGCAAATTCTGCATTAGTTCCCTCATCTATTTATATAAATAAAATAAATCAGCTCATAGACTAAGCAGAAACCTGGGAAGACAAGCCTTAGATTCTGAAATAAACAGGTACTGAACTCTGAGCGGGCCATTATCAAAGTAGTGAATCCCTTCATAATCCCACTCTACTTTTGGAATCGAATCTTTGATATTCTCCACAACCTTCTCAATCCCTGCATTAAAATAAACATTTCACACCAGAATAAACGAAACTAAAATAAAATCATGCATTCAACAGTAAAATAAAAGAAAGGTCAAAATAATAATGGACCTGAGGAGTCAACGAGCACGTGAGAGGAGTGAGTTCGTCCATGGCCTTGCTTTGATAGATAGTCTCAAACCCTAAATGGTCCGCAAAAATTGAAATAATAAAGTATTTTATAGACCCAACAATGAGAAAGTATTGGAGTATATAATTAGGAACCGAATTTTATTGCTCTAGTGTTAAAGGCAATGGTGTCCAGTGTCGTGTGTGTTAAAGGCAAAGGTGGCAATACGCTAACCGACATGTCGTGTTGGAACTAGAAAGAACCGAATCATCAGTCTCTCTTTAACTTCAATGCAACTCTCTGGTCAACTCCTAGACTCTTTACAGTTCTGTCGCATCTTGCAAACCCTAGATCTGTTGAGAAGGCGAAAGAGAGATAAAGTTGAGTAAGGGAAATAATTAGGGAAAGTGAAATTTTAGGATGAATTGTGGTAGGGTATTTTTATAATTAAATATTAGTGTCGTGGTTATTTTAGTAATTGCATTCAAAATTTGTGGCCTAGTGGTTGGAGTGTAAATGCATGAGGTCCCAAGTGCTTGTGGTATAAGGTTCAGAATCTCGCCTTGAAATACTGGGGTTCGAATCCAGGAAGTGCGTTTCTTGTAAGAGTCTGGGACAGCCAGTGTTTCACCTACTCTGTTTAAGCCCGGAATGAGAGATTTGGTGGTGGGGTTTTCAACGATTTAAAAAAAAAAAAGTGTAAAGGCATCAGCATTAGATATCTTGGGTTCAAATCCAAACAGAAGCATTTCTAACTTTTTTTTTTTTTTTTTATTTTTATTTTTAATGATACCTTAGTATCAGTAATTTCTTATGTTAAATATACTGATATGATAGTGTCAATAATTTTTAATATTTTTTAATAAAGGAAAATTAGTGATACTTTTTGAAAAATATTACCAACAAAGTGTCAATAAAACATATTTTCGGAGTAGTGAGATTGAGCATTATATTCTTTTCATGGCATATAAAGGGCAATTCATCACATCAATTCTCTCTTATAAATCTATAGACACTTGTGCTTGACTAGACCTCAACTGGATATAAATCTCCTTCTCTACTTGTTTCCTCTGTTATTCCTCTCAAATTGTACTTATCAACATCAATGCTAATAACACTATCAGTCTCAAAAGCCCTCAAGCTTGTGTTTTGAAAAGACTGGCAGCTGTCCATCTCTATCCGAAACCTTTGGAATCCGACACCATCTATGCTCACAAAACTTTGAGAATAATCATGATCAACTGATCTACGCGGCCCTTGTTCTATTGAATGACTTCGCGCACTACTCATTGATCTTCGAGAGTCCTTTGAAGTCAAATGCCTTATGTTTGTAAGATTATCAGATGAATAAAGAGCCTCTTCAAGCTCTTCCCACACTTGAGTCATTGTAGGCCTCTCTTTGGGTGATTTTACCACACATCTTAGACCAAGTTGTCCCATTTTCAGCATGATCTCCTTGTTACATGGCTCTGCTAGAAGATTAGCATCTAAAATCTCTTCAATATTTCCACTCTCTATGCTTGGTCTTGCCTGCAGTACTTTCCAACCAAAATTATGAAAATCTTGTAATGATCAGCGTTTGTAACCCAGTATTGTTATTTTGTAAATTTGCTTACCCATTCAATGATGTGATAATTAGGCTGGTTTCTAGTTGTATCAACTGCAGGCCGTGCAGCAATAAGCTGCAGAAGGATGACGCCGAAGCTATAAACATCACTGAATGGACTTAAATGGAAGCTTGAACAATATGCAGGGTCAAGGTATCCTGGTGTCCCTTTGATTTGGCTACTGACATGAGATTGATCACCAACAGGTCCCATTTTCACTAGACCAAAATCAGAAACCTTGGCTTCATAACCATCTCCTATTAAAATATTACTGGGTTTTATATCACGGTGGATTATGCTTGGTGTTATCCCATCATGCAAATGTGCAACTCCTGCGTTGATGAGTTGGTTTTAGTATCAAAATAACTGATGTGTACTTATAAAGACATACTAACAAATCTCTAACCTTTAGCTGCTCCAATTGCTATATTAACCCTTTGCCTCCAAGTTAGGGTTCTTCCTCCTCTCCCTAGTTAAAAAGTAAAAATAAAAAGATGAAATATCTTCAGAATTAGGTCACGAATCTTGTAGTTTTTTCGTTTTGGATTTTGTGTTTGTGTGTGTATCTGATGAGAGAAACAGGGTGGAATTATTACCCATGATGTAGTCAAGCAGAGAACCATGGGGTACATATTCATAAACCAGAACTTTTGCACCTCTAGCTCCTGTTTATTTCAGAAAATTGACAGTATATTTCGTGAGTGTTCTGTAGAAATTATATACGAATGGAATATTCTTCTTCATCAGTGAAAAGAGAAACAAAAAACAAGCAGGGTCCCCTATTTTTTTTTTTTTTAACAGAGATGATGTTTTCAGTGTTCGAATCTGTTACCAAACGAATAGCAAGTTAACACTTAATCATTGCGTTAGATACTACCTTCAGAAAGCTCATAACGGTCAATTATAGTATTTTCAAACAAACAAGCATAATTTGTTTTCAAAATTATAGGAAATTTGAATAGAAATTTCAAAAGGTATATGCTTGCAATTAAGTTCAAAGTGAATGAAATTTGCCCAATCAACCAAGGCATAAATGTATGGCTCACCAGCTTCTTCACAAAATCCCACCAAGCCAACAAGGTTCCTGTGCTTTACTTTGGAAAGCAGGCTTACTTCTGTTTCAAGAAATCACTAAAAAAAATCAATTGTCCTTTAATTTTTATTGTAAAAAAACAAACTGATAATGTTGAATTGATGAAGCTTTACCATTTCTAAATTCTTCAACACTTTGGTATGAAGCAGCATGAGCTCTCTTAATTGCAAGTGTTCCTTCTTTGTCAAAAGTCCCTTTGTATACATTTCCAAATGCTCCAGAACCCAACAAGCAATCTCCACTGAAATTATCAGTAGCCCTCTCTAACTCATCTAACTGAAAGCGCCTCAACAGTAACCCCTCAGCTTTCAAATCCCTACTTAATTAACACAATTGAACAATTATCAATTCACTAATTAAGAAAGAGCACTTGCTTATATATGTAAAAGAAAAATTCCTTCAAATTTCTGTATTGACATTATTGTACCATGAAAAAATTGGACCCAAGACCGACTTATTAGGTTTTGTGATGAAGTGGAAAATGTTTTAAAAAAATAAAATTCTAAATAATATCTTTTATCGATTGAAAGATAACAATAAACTAGGATTGTATATTCTTTTTATACTTAGACTCATGAAATTAATAAAAGAGTCATTCGAGTTATTATGTCATAATAAAAATATTTTATTAAAAGATAAAAATAAAATTATAAATGTGATTTGAGGCCCAAAAAAATGAATTTGAGAATGATCCGTTGGCCTAATTCGAACATTGGTAGCTCAAGTTATAGACTTGTAATGAAAAAAATCACATATCCTACATCATTCCCGTTTCGGTTTTAAAACCAGTCTTTATCCAGCTGGTTATCAGATCTAAACTTTATGGAACTGGAATCCCGCGGTATAATCCACCAGTGGAACCGGTTAAAGAACTGAGTCTTGTAACCGATAATTAAACTGAGCCATATAAGTTCACTTGAATTCTCCTTACAATATTCAGGCTTTCTCAGTCTATACAGTAAGGCATTTGTAGCATTTCACATAGCGCATGCTCTAGCTGGAATCAATAAAAAGATATTCTATAAAATGCATTTTCCAGGGAAAATTCTTCCCAAGAAAATAATGTCTATGTAATGTAATGTAACTGACCTTTGAGGATGCGCCTTCGCTTGAAAAATGTCAAAATCTTCCTCCATATGAAGAAGAACAAAGAAACACCAACCAAGATTGAAAAAACTACAATAATAATTGCTCCCCACATTACTTTATAATCAGAGCGATTATGATTTTGAGATTCCTCTGGTGAATTTGCAGCAGCCAATAAGTTTCTCTTCACCATTATCTTTATCTGCAATGACATTGAATTACAAAAAAGAAATGAAAAGAAAGAAGATTCTCTGATGTCTTAGCTCTTTATCTGTGGTTCCATTTTCATTGGCCTTTGTAACATTGACTGAGTGTACGTTCGCTGCATGAAATTTGCTTAATTGAAGATGAGGTTAAAAAAAAAATAAAGAGAAAGGAATATAGGGCAAAGAAGAATGTTGCTTCACAGAATGCTTGAATTAAATTTATTGCCGGCGGACCATATAAATTCAAAAAGCCAAGTCCAAATGCCAAGAGTCACGGACTCTCCTTTGTCTCCATAGAATTGGTCTTAGCTTCTCTTTGGACGGCACATATGCCAAAACAACATGTACTCGAAGGAAATATATGATACGTTCACAAACACACTTGCATCTACTATCCTGTTTAATTTTTCCTAAAAAAAAAAAAATCACACTTGGGCAGATGTATGATTTTAATTTAGGGGTATCTAAAATTTAATTTTTCATGTAATATTTATGGGTTAAATATTTTATTATCATTTTAAAAAAAATAAAATATAAGAAATTATGGAATCCACACCTAATTTAGGCATGGACAGCCTACTTTAGGTGCCGCCAATGCACATTATGAAAGAACTATTGAAATACTAACGGAACTTACCAATTGATTAAAAAAAAAAATCATAGAAATAATGGCACAATTATTTAGCGACAAAAATCTATCAATAATTTAGTGACAAAATATTATGTTGATATATGAGATGTCAAAGTTAAGGTGTGATATGGCTCTAAAAGCGAAAATAGTTGGTCATGTGAAATATCAATGGATAAATCCTTTTGAGAGGTAAAAAACTCACCTAAATTTCAAAAATTTAGAAATTTAAATTGATTATTCATGTTTAATTATCCATATTCATAAAGGTTCTGTTGACGGGTGATTTTCGTTTCAGGGGTAATTTCGGGATAACGCTCCCGGGATAATCCACATTCAACCGTGAATTTGTTTGGTTATGTGGGACCAAAAGTAAATTTAGCAAAAAACAAAACACACACAAGATCAACAAGAGGGTTTACGTGGTTCGGCGGAATAAATCCAACCTACGTCCACGGGAACAAAGTAGAGTGTTGATTTTATTACCAAACCGAGCACGGCCGACCTCTTGTCAAGCGGTGGTCTAATGTAACTGAGCTGTTTGTCTTTTGTAGTGCTTTTACAAGTAATGCTTTTTATGAGAC